>JANHFO010002054.1:165235-178405 GCA_032468095.1 Pareas carinatus
CAAATAATAAAACCAATTTAAAACGAATTTAAAAATATAAAAGATTAGGTTCACAAGGGGTAAAAGAGAAGATGTAAGCTCAGGCCAGCCCGGCCTTTCAGCCCAGATCTTGTAGGCTTCATAGTGGTGTTACCTATCAGTCCTTCCACCACCAAAAAGAGAACAACCACAGTTGCAGCTGTTGCCATTTCTTCCCAAGGCATTTGTGTGTGGAAACCCAGGCATCAGAACAGGTCTGTATCCTTGTTTAATTGATGAGAAATGTTGGGACTCCCCATTCCTCCGTCCCATCTGAGAGCTTTGTTTTGGGACCCGAGGAACTGTATTCATGCTTCTATGATTAGTCTTGATGGAATCAAAATATTGAACTTGTCTAAGTCTGTTGAACATCAGCTAACATATAAAGTACCAAAGTCAAGTTTTTGTCTTTACTTTTATCTGTTTATTGTAGTTTTCTTTATTTATAGGAATGCTGCTGTGGCAATAGAGTGTTCTGTAACTAATAAAACTATGCACAGACATACCATTGTTGTTCTTAATTGTGAATATTTTAAAATATGGCCAAGTTGGGTTCCAACTGAAGGATGGGAGTTGTAGTCCATTTAGAAAGTGTTTTTGTGGTAATCAAGTAACCATCTTGAATTAATCTTGTATTAATTGTGTTAATAAGAATGACTAAAAAGGCAGAAGCCCAAAGTTAACAAAATCCAAGCAAATCAGCAAAAAATCATTATATCAATTGGATGTGTGATTGTATTCGCAAGTCTCTTCAGCAGCAAAATAAAACTCTCTGTGAAAAACTAAATCCCTTCTTTTCTCTGCAGCCTCTACATGTTCCCCAGAGTTTCTATAGAGCTCACTTGGAGGAGTGATTGGAACAAAAAGGAGATGCACTTAAAACTGCTGTGAGTCAGAGTTGGATAAAGAATGTTCCTGTGGTTTGAACTCATTTGCTTATATGCATTTACTGGAATGATTGCATTATGTGAAGTGCTGCAAAATGCCTTCATGTTTTTTCAAGTCTTTATACATTTATAATGTTATATATAAGCAGTAGCAAGTCAGGAAACAGCAGCTAACAAAATATGAACATAATGAAAGAAATGATGAAATAAGAAAAACCAAATGTGGAACTCAAACTCGATACGAGGCAAAATCTAATGTAATGAGCATCACTGAAACTTGGTGGGAGGGTGACATCCTGATTATAGAAGGCTACAACCTACTCAGATGGAATAGAGCTCAAAGAAAAGGAGCAGTTTGCATTGTACATAAAGTATATACCAGTGATGGTGACCCTATGGCATGCGTGCCACAGTGGGCATGCAGAGCCTTCTCTGCTGGCACATGAGCCAATTCTTCCCAGCATCACCTCAGAGCTGACCATGCTCAGAAAGGAGTAGTAGCGCCAGGCGATAATGTCACAAAGCTCAGAATGAACTGAGGCTAGTGAGAAATGCCTAAAATATAAAAAGAACTTACTAAAAGTAAATCAGAAAGAAAAGGATATGTAAGGTCTGTTCCAAGGAGTTGAATTAGTAAAGGTTCAGAAAATTTTTAACTTAAATGTTATCTCTTCTCTCAGAAGAGAAACAAAACCTTAATTGGTCATTGTTGTGAAATTTGTGAAAGGAAGGAGCTGCAATTCTAAATAAAAAGGATGCTTAACTGAGTGAGTTAAACTGTTAAATGACTCACAAGTACATGAATTAAGATTCAGATGAATTCAGTGTTCAAGGCCAGAAGAATTACAACATTCCTGATTCCTCTAACTGTTCCCCATAGGACCCTTTTTCCAATTCCATTACCATTTTATACAAAAATGTAGAATACAGAATGCATTTTGATAGCCTTCCTCTGACCTCTCTCCAGTATGTTAGTCTGTTTTAGCCTGTTTCTTCAAAACCAGAAGGAACTGATATCTACACTGGGCACTGATATCTACACCCGCCTAACTCTAACCCTAACCAATCCTATTTTTGATAGAGCTGAAGTGCAGTTGATAGTACATCATTCTCATGCTTTATAGTAGTTCCTGTATGAATGAACTGTAAAAATGATAGCCACAGACGGAGATGATGTAATTTTCACACTGCCATGGTAAGTCTATCATAAGAGGATTACCTATTAGCAAGTCCTGTGTATTTGGAGAATGAAATTTTCACATGTGGGCTGCCATAAATATTTGCTAGCCTTTATGCACATAATTCCACTAGTCTGAAAAGAATTGTTTTGCTGAAATATTCTGTGATTCAGTCCTGGTACATTTGTATGTTAAATAGTATGGTGACATTTTCTTCCAATATAACAAACAGAACGACAGAACAAATGGTGCAAAAATGCAAGGCTGTTCAGATTTTATTATAGAAAATCATCCCAGACACCAAACTTACTGATTTAGAGTCAAGCTAAAATATCTCTAGCAAATCACAGTTTGCCTCAGTTCACCAACAGTGATGTACAGTGGATGAAATTTTGTGTTGGGCAATAGCAGACGTGGTATTTTCTGCATGTTCTCACATGTAACCTGTAGCTCTTTTTGGGGTATATGACAATAGACATTGTACTCTGTCTCATTCTGCTTTTTGAACAAGTCCCAGAACATAATTAACGACAACAATCATACATTATATTTACTGTAGATGATCATATAACTATAAGCCACATGACAAAAACTGCATTATCCGCTGCCTATTTCCAGACAAAGCTATTTCTAAAAACTGAATCTAGGTCAAAAAGAAGACAATCTTAAACGGGATAGTTATTACTTTCACAGATTGAAATGTGAGGTCATTGCTGAATGATATAATTAGTAATGGGCTTCAGTGGGATTCCAGTCTCTGACTTGTGCGCTAACAGTAACAGATGATACTTTGCCACTTTTCTGGAAATTTTGGGGAAACTGACTTGTCCTGATGTTTCTTTTGCTACCCAGTCTAATTGCATTCCTTTGCTTTTCTTTGAACACCCCTCCCCTCAAATCATACCCCACCCCGATAAAGAAATTCAGGCAAGAATAGGTTAGCTTTCTTTATTAAAACCAGAGATTCAAATGTACTGTAACTATGCATTAAAATAGAATCATTCCTTGATATGAATGGGATTTTGGAGGCTGATCTGCAGCAAACAAGATTGTTTTCTTTTTATGATAAAAGCCAGACAGGACTGACTTTACCATAAAAAAAATCTATTATTGGCATTTGTGGATACCATGTTAGAGACCCTATTTATAAGCATGATTAAAGATGGACAGTGTTTTTACATTTCTAGGGAAGATACTTGGGCTAACTTTCATATATATTTATTTGCTTAGTAAATTCTGTAATGCATATGCACACACACATTTTGATCCTATCATATATGAGGTATACCATGGATCTCTGGACCTTGGTAACAATCTGTCCTGGGAACCACACCACACAGCTGGAAGTGAGAGGCCAGTGAGCAAGTGAAACCAAAATGCCCGCCCCCTCTGGCTATGGAAAAAGTGTCTTCCATGAAACCAGTCCCTGGTGACAAAAAATGTGAGGACCGCTGAGGCATACCATTCATAAGATAAAAAGTAAGAAAGCAAGAGAACTCGGTAAGAGCAGTGTTTAACTGTAGCAGTTATTTTGCACAATACACTTTGAATGAAGCATGCCACCGATCTGTTTTAAAATTGTGCAATTCCCATCTTTTAGCACGAACAAGCGCTACCATAAAGGTTTGAAGAATATAAAGCCAACCTTTTCAGACACAGCTTTGGATTTCTTAAACAAAGCAACCATTTTCCATCCAAGCAATCCTATTCAGCTGGTTTTTACTTACTCCATTTGCTTTATTTTCCAGAACCTATCACCCCAAAGTGCTCATTTCTCTAAACAGATTTCCAGCAATTCAGATCAACAGACATAGTCTTCCTTCAGAAACTATGACTGATGTTCAACTTCTGTTTGAACTTCTCTATTCAAGGGGAACCTACCATTTCCCTTGAATTTATTACAATCCAGGACTAGTAACACAATTACTAATCTATATATATAAATGTAAAATACCACTGACTGATTCATCACCAGACCTGAAATTTGGTAGATCTGTTCATCTTGGCATCAAGGTGCTCACTAAGAAAGGATTTTTCAAAATATTAATTTTTACGTGAGTTATTTCAATTTTTTAATTCCAGAAGTTGTGATTGGACAAAATATGGTTTGTTTCCTTTCTCCTGATTGGAGGGCTTTTGCAGCCTCTCCTGATTGGAGGGCTTCCCTGTTTGGTTTTGAATTTTTCATTGAACAGTACTAATGGAGGTGTGAGGAGGATCAGGGCAGGTGACTGGGGGGGGGAGTGCTTCTCCATGCCGGGAAACTGCTTGGAAGCCACAATTGAACCAGTACCTATGGCAGCAATGCAGGTGAGTGCAAAAAACAGAGAGGGCAGGGCCAGACAAGGCCTCAAAACAGCTGAGAAGCCTACTGAGCCCTCTTTGCTCTTTTTTACTATTTGAATAAAGATTCTGAAAAGACTTACAGTGTTCAGCTTTCCTTCCCACCTCCAACCTTTCCTTATCCTCTGAAAAACCGGTAGGGGTGGGGGAGACCTACTGAGCCCTCTTTGCTCTTTTTTCTTACTCTTTGAATAAAGATTCTGAAAAGACTTAGTGTCTGCCTTTCCTCCCCCCCCCCAACCTTTCCCTCTTCTTCTCTGCAAAAACTCCAGGGGCGGGAGCGGGGAGGCCAAACAAGGCCTGCAAAGAGCTTTCAGAGGCCTGTCCTTTCCAAGGCCTCTCCTCTTCCATGGGGCATGTGCGGCTAATTATACCAAACCCGTAGCAGAGCACGGGTACCAATAGCTAGTATGCATATATAAAGTCCCCATATAATGTATCATGGAAGAATGTGTCCAAGAGACGTGTAGCTAGACATCTACTCAGCACTGTTCCTAGGGGATGGATCAGTGCTGAGGTTTGAAGGGATGCATTGGACTGAAGTTTTTAGTTCATTTGTCTTTGCTTCCTTCATATCCCACTGTCGAGTGTCTGACATCTTAGTCACCTTATGTCCTGAAAAGATAGTGTAAAAACTAAATCTTGGTTGCCATTGCTCCTCAAATTTGCCATTGTTAACAAATAAATTTTATTTTGTTTTTGAAACCAGACCCACAGAATTACTATAGCTGTTGGATCCTGGGTCCAGCCATAAGATGGAGATGGTTGTAGTAAAACAAGAACATTTATTTACAAATGAATGAGGTGATTTCATGTCAGAACAAGGAGGGAAATAGCTGTGCAACAGCCTTTATATAGTCATAGCAAGAACAGTGTTAACCAATCCCCAGCCCCAGATTTCCCCACTTTGTCTGGGCTGGAGACAGCCAGTCTGGAGTGAGTAACAGTTACTAACTTGGAGTATGACTCACTGAATAATACCCCAGGACATAACACCTCTTTCTCCTAGTATGAACATACACACTCCATTTTCTTAAGGTTTTACAAAGTCCTTAAAATGAGCCGGAGGCCTCCGGATTCTTTCTGAACGACGAGGCCCAGGAGGGGGCAGTTTATTAAAGGGTGTTTGGATGACTGCGGGTGTGCTTGGTCTGTCCGGAGTGTCAGTCGAGTCTCCTCTAAGTTGTGGTGGTGGACTTACCGCAAAGTTCTCATTACTGCTGCTGGCCTGCTCCTGCAAGGCCTCCTGGCTGATGCTTGAGTCTGCGCCCCGATCAATGTCCAGGTCCATGGAAATGTCCGCTCTGGCTTCGTTGGCATGTCCATTTGCAGGAACCTCAGGCTTGGGTTCCTGGGTCACCGCTGAAGTGCCTAATGCACCCAGTGTACCTGGGTGGGTACACTGGCCCAGGGTAACCACCCAGGTGCGAGCTGACCCTTCTCGCCGAGCGTCTCGGTCTTGAGAGTGGTTCCAGGGCCAAAACTGCAACTAGTTCACATGTCTCCTTAACACACAGTCCCCATCAATCATAACTTCATACGACATGGGTCCCAACACATGAGTAATCTCCCCAGCCATCCATAACGGCCCCGGCTTGTAGTTCTGAACCCAAACAAGAACTCTCATGTGGAAATGCCTCAGAGCACCGGGTGGTACCTGAGGATCCGCCATTCTGTCTGAGTGCAGCCTGTTGAGCTTAGTGGTCAGCTGACATCCCCACCGCAGTTCAGCTGGGCTCTTGCCGGTTGCAACACATGGCATTGTCTGCTGGCTCAGCAAGAAGTCTGCGAGTTGATGGTGCCAGTCCTTGTGCACCAGTCACTTCAGAGTCTCCTTTGTCGTCTGGACATAGCATTCTGCAAGTCTGTTCGTCAAAGGGTGAAATGGGGCCGACATAGTGTGCCAGATCAGGTTCGATTGTAGAAAAGCCTTGAATTTGGCAGCCGTAAATTATGCGCTATTATCTGAGACGAGTACGAGTATTGTTGCATAAATGCACGTTACATGAAGCATTATGTTGAAGTGTCCTTGATGCTCTCTGAACTTAGTTGTTATAGACATTTCATTACCAAACTAGGTACCATTATTAGTGCAAGTAGGTAATGGGGTCTGCTCTTATTTTATATACTAATGATGTACCCTGTCAGTATTGGTGGGAGTGGTCTTGGTGGTTCTTTGATTGGGCTGTTTATTGTTAATTTGTTTGGCAGTTCCTGTTTTGCTTCTTGATTATTAGTCTAATGTCAATCTTGATGTTAACCTCTGCTCATCTGGATATTGGCCGCTGATGAGGAGGTGTTCCATTTTTGTTTGTTTCCTTTTTACTTTTTGATTCTCTCTTTTGAATGGTATGTTGATGTTGTTTTTTGTCTGTGTGCCTGTTGATGCCTGATTTATCTGAGTACTAGACTTCCAGGAACTTTCTAACCTTTTTGGACTTGTTTTGGTCTAATGCACTCAGTTTCCCATTGAAACTATGGTTAAATCTGTTCATGTGTTGTGAAATTAAGAATTTTCATCATCTTTTCTGACTGCTAATTGGTGTTCATGGATGTAATATAATAGTCTTCTGCCTGTTTGTCCTACATAGTGGTTGTTGCAATCTTTACATTAAATGCTGTAGATGTTTCCTGTTTTTGGTTTCGTTCTGGAGCTGCTGAGTTTACTTTGGATGTTTTAGTGGGCTTTAGTTGGTTTGTGTGCTACAGTAATGCCATGCGGTTGTAATAATGTGTTGGTGGTTTCCGAGATGTTTTTGATGTACGGCACTTACACAGCAAAGGAGAGAAACAGATTGTCTATATCACATCTTCCAACAAAATTGATATCCACACAACTTCATCAAAAAGTACCTGACCACTCAGTGCAATATAGCACAATCAACACAAGCTGTGAAAAAGATAACACTGTCAGATCATCTGTTTCCCTTTTCTGATGTTCAAGGTTGCTGCCGTTTGCTTGTGCTTGACTAAATTGTGTTCTTACATAGCTTCTCTTGCTGTGTAACTGCTGTAAAACTATTATTCCTTGTCTCCAGTGGCAACTTATTGTTTTAAGAAAGTCTATAAAAATATGGAAGTTGTAGTTTTCTCCAGATATTAGTATCAAGTAACTGATGTACTTACATCATACTGAATGTAAACATATGGGTTCCTAGAGTCATCACTTCCTCTAGTATCAGAATCAGATGTTTGTGTACTATCAAATAGAAGCAAAATGTTTCCATTACGTATTTCAGAGACTCAAATATGCAAGTACTGTATATGGACATTTGTAAGTTTAAAGTTAATAACATCTCCAAAATAAGCAGATGAGGACCTGTGAATATTAAGGCTTCATACTCACTTATCTCATGTCCAGGAAGGCTCACATTAGCTAAGCCCTTTGTCAAGGTATGCTGATCTGTCACATCAACAGAATTTTAAATACTGAATTTTGCTACTGTTTCTAAAAGGCAGCTTTCACTTTCACATTAGGAAATGAAAGACATTTTAAATGAACTAATATTTTGAAATTCATGTATACATAGGATCACTTGAGATGAGGTTATCAGTTAAAGGGGCAAAGGAAGGATTTTGTTCAAAACCATTTCTTGTTCTCTATGAAAGGAGGTTGGGAAAGAAAAGGATATGGAATCTGTTGCAGCCTTTCGAAACCTGATGCTCTCCAAATATACTGAAATTGCAATTGGTAGAAAATTCTGGGAATTGTAGTTTTGATATATCTGAAGGGCTTAAATACAAGTCTGATTCAACAGCAAACTATTGATCAGCCATTATAAAGACAGATTGGCGGCAGAAGGTGGGCAGCAGGTTGTACAATTAGTTCGCCAATGAAAAATGAGTCAGTCTGTTGTCAAACACTGCAAATGCTAAGTAAACCAAGTATAATAGGTGATATCAGCGCAGCAGGAAACATAGTGACTGACAGAGATGAGGAAAGGCAAAATAGTGAAGAGAGAGGAATCTGAGAAGGATCATGTCGTAAGATCGAAGCCAAGAATGAACAGATTGCAAGAATAGAAGGTAAAATATATGTGGGTTTTTTCACATCTATGGAAATATTTAAGCCTCAGTGCTGCCACTCATTTGCGGTCATGAGTTACCAAACTATTTTTCCATATTAATACTTGTGTAGCAGCAGGGTGAGTTAGAGATTGAAGAGCTCAAATGTCTTTCTTCCATTTGCTGCAGAGTTCTGCTCACTGACCCTTTCAGAGTCTTCGATTAAAACAATTGGAACCATTTCCTCAGGTAAGGAGGGATACCTCTGTGATGGCAGCCATATCTCTTGGTACATGCTAAAGATTATGTCTGGGAGACACGGGAATGAGTATTCCTTGCCTGGGATCAGCTGTCATTCTTAGGAGTCTTAGGTGTCATTGCAGCAAGTTGCTTTTCATCTTCCTATGTTATGACAAAACTCTCTTAATATTGAAAATATATTAAAATTGAAATCATGTTTAGAATTATTGTAAAAGATAAGGGTTTTTTTGTGCTTTTGTGCTTAAGTAGTTTTGACACGTGTTGCTATTTCTTGCCTTCTGCCAACCTTTCCCTTGTAGCAAATTCTTCCTTTCTTAAGAGGGAAGCCATACTTGTACTTAAGCTGCACTAAACCAAGAGGAAAAATTGTGAGAAGTAAAAAAAGGAAGTATTGTATGTCTGAATGGAGAAAAATGCATTTTTCTATCTGAGTTGTCTACATTTCTCAAGGTCATTAGCTAGAACAGCTGGTGGAATACTGCTTTTGTTGGCCTAATTAAATGTTTTACATAGAATTCATACGCCATCTGTTTAGTTTATCATTATAGCATCTGAGGAAAAAAGCAAAACTATGAAAGTACTCAGCTCTAATATTTATTTCAGAAGTAATGTTTGTTGCCTCTTTCTGTTGCTAGCTCCTCTGCAGAGACTCCTAGCCATATCACCTCAATTCACATATGGATCATCAGCTCTCAAAGTCAGTGCCAACTGCACAGTGGAAATGAGAAGGCATCTATCTCCCCACTGATCACTATTAGTCCACATGACAAGTGGTACTGGCACAAAAGGAAGAGGTTGTGCCAAAACAATAATACTAGCTCTAAATTCTTGCCATCTACTAAATAGCCTGAGCTTTTATAGGCACTCTCTAGCAGGTGGAATTCACTAGTAGGTGAGATTCAGCAGAGGAGGTGATCAAAACACAGGATTTATGGTTGTGACATGCTTTACCATCTGCGTTGTGTTTAGTAATTATAACTACCTCAGGAGGAGCCGGCACTGCAACAAAATGGTTTTCTGCTTCTCTGTTGAGGAATTCTTTTAAAGCGTACAGAAAATACTTAACTGGGTTAGTGGCAGATGCTGGTTGATACCATTTCTAGTTTTGCATAATGATTAAATGTTGATGAATTGGTAAAAGCAGTTAAACTGAATAATAGACTGTTTATTGAAGGCATTGGAACATGTTAACATCAGTATATGTTCGTAGTAAAAATGTCAAATTAGGAAGCTGTAAAGATATTTTTATTATGATTTACTATTAATTCAGACAGATATGATTTTATGACTATCACAGGAAGAGTAGAATAGTTTGACCACATAGAAAACCTCTCTTTGAAATAATAATTTATTAAATACATTCCTCTCATAGCAACTCTCAAACAAGTGATGTTAATAGTTTGTTTTTGTTTTATGTTGAGATTAGCATTTGTAGTCATAATCTAAGTCTCAATAATTTTCTTATATTGAGAGCTTCTAAAAATCTGTGATGTGACAATCCCTTTAATGACTCCATTAATTTAAATATTTGACAAAACTTACTGAACAGGCTGTGAAGAATATTCAGTTTTATGGCTTTTACGAGGGCAATTTGGAAAAAAAACCTTTGTTTGGTTATCAATGACAGACAATCGCAGAGCATTATTGTGAAGCAACACCACACCAGAAGTCAGCATGCCCCAACGCTTGCATTGCACCACTTAGACAATAACAGTGCACTTCACAATGCTGTTACAGAGTGACTTCATTCCCAAGAGGGAGGTTTCTTTGCAGAAGGGATTTTAAACCTTGTAAGACTTTATGAAAAGTGCCTCAATTTGGCGATTATGTGAAAAAGTAATGTAATATTGTAGTTTTCTAATGTGTATAAGAAACGTCCTGTATCTGTGAGTGTCTGTCATTGATAACCAAATTGAGTTTTTTCTGAATTGCCCTTGTATATTAAATCACGGCAAATGGTTTTAAAGTTTCAATTAATATATTGTAGATTAAGAATATGTTGAAAAAAATCAGTATAAAGAAGTTAGCCAGACAAAAAGACAAAGTTAAGAAGATAAAATGCATAACCCATTGACCTCGCGGATTTGTACATTGGTTTATTTTAGAGAAGGGGTCCCTAATCCCCAGGCTGTGGCCCAGTACTGGGCTGTAGCCCATTTGAAACCAGGCCACACAAGCGGCAGGTACGTATGCTTGTGTGTGCAGCTCCATTTGCATAAGCAGCCTGCACTTGTGCATGCACGTGAAGCTCCATTTGTGCAAATAGAGCTGCGCATTTGTGCCTGGTGCTTGCACAGAGCCATTTCCTCTCCTCCCTTCGCTGCTCCACAAAGCTGGAAATCTTCAGAAACCATTGTTTTAGAGTACAAATAGCACTATACAGAGATTTTACAGCATGATAACAAAACTAAGTAACACAAATGGCTACATAATTAAGTAAAATAAATAACACAGTAATATTCACACCAATACTGACAGTCTCCTAAACATCTTTGTAATAATTTTTTGAGATTAGTTAATCATTCTTTATGTGTGTGTTTTCTTCTTTTTGGCCAGGATTCAAGACTCACTTTTATGTGTTGATATTTTCCTGCTTTATATATTATCCAATACTTTTTGTGTAGGTTAATTTTGGTTTTTGTTTTATCTTGATCTTATCTATTTCATCTGTATTCAGGATTATTTGATGTATATCATGTTCCTATAGCTTTGACTTTTCTTATTATTTTGGCTGTATATTCCTACTGTGGAGTCTTGAATATACGTTGACTGGTTTTATACATTTCCCTTCTTTCATCATTATCATATTTTGTAATCTTTTGTATCACATTGTTCCATGCTGGTCTTTGCCTGCACGACTAATTTTTGACTTATGACCTCAATTGAGCCCAAAATGTTTTTTGTAAAGCAAGACAGTTGTTAAGTGAGTCTTGCCCCATTTTACAACTTTTCAAGCCACAGTGGTTATGTGAATTGCTGCAGTTGTTAAATTAGTAACATGGCAATTAAGTGAATCTGGCTTTCACGTTGACTTTGCTTGTCAGAAGGTCATAAAAACTGATCACTTGACCCCGGGACACTGCAACGGTCATAAGTATGTCCCAGTTGCCAAACGCCTGAATTTTGATCATGTGACCATGGGAATGCTGTAACAGTCATAAGTGTTAAAAACAGTCATAAGTCACTTTTTTCAGTGCCATTGCAACTTCGAACACTCGCTAAATGAATTGTTGTAAGTTTAGGACTACATGTAATAAAGGTTTATGTTTCAAATAATCCGTAGGCACTTGGGTGACAAGAGATGCAGTTTGGCTCTGAATTATAAATCCTAAATGCAACGGGAGAAAGTCAGGTTTTAATCTGGTGCCAAAAAACAGATAATGCTGGTGTCAACCTGGCATACTGGGAAAAGATTTTCCAAAGCTGGAGGACCCCAACATAGAAGGACTTTTTCTGTGCTCACAGATGCCTTCCTCAATTGTGAGACACTGAGATGCCACCCCACTCCTTTTGCAGATTTGAACATTCAGGAAAATACTGAACTGTAATCCAGATGGGAAGTTATCAGAGCATGGATTATTGTGGCTAAACTATGTCTGCCCAGGGAATGATTGCCACTGCTAGGCCAAACAGGCACAGCTGGCTGAATATACTGTGGGCTTGGGAAGCTTCCAGTGCCTTAAGTGACAGTGTAGAATCCAATGCAGAAGCAAGTATGCTGAGGTCAGATAAATCAATATTTGATTGATATCAACTGCAGGAGCAGATCTTTTGCTATGTTTGGCGTCATTTGAGCCTGCAGTAACTAATCTGAATCATGACTATGATTCATGAAGCCCGTTCCTGAATGTCACCATCTAGAAAGCAGAGGTTTCCAGTCGCCCTTGAAAGAAGCCTGACCATATCTTCCTTTCCTTTGGCCTTCCAATCCAGTTTGAGGTTGGACAAAGGATGTCCAGATACTCCACCAAAACTGTATGTGCAGTTTAGTTCTATCATTCAGTCAAACAATGTATAAAGATTCTCAAATCAATCTGATATTTAAAACCGCATTTTTGAGAGAGAGGAAAGATGAAAATAAAATAGCCTATCAAGTTATTTATTAAAACAAGTTACTCTTCTTCATGAGGCTGGAGATAGTGCTATGGAATATTGGTAAGATTACCCAGTACAGCTGGAATGAGTAAATTCTTTACAGAGTTTTCTCCAACTAGAGCCACTAAAAAAGTGAAGCTGGAAAGATACCTGGTCACTATCTCTATGCTTCTCTAGTACAGTGGTTGCCAACCTTTTTGACCTCGGGGACCATCAAATTCATATTTTGAAATCCTGAGGCCCACCAATATGATTTTTTTAAAAAAAGGTACAGACATTTGTAAAATAATGATCAGAGAACTTTCATTTTATTAATATAAAAGGCACCTATTTAATACAACAAAATTTAAAAAGCTTATTTAATTATAACAAAATCATAAATG
>JANHFO010002054.1:183293-198772 GCA_032468095.1 Pareas carinatus
ATTCTATTCTATTCTATTCTATTCTATTCTATTCTATTCTATTCTATTCTATTCTATTCTATTCTATTCTAGATATTTGCTGCTCTCCCTCTTTTAATCGTTTTGCTTCCTGAATTGCTTAGTATCAGAATTATTAATTTGTAAGACATGTTGATCACTACCCATTTTCAGAGATACTACTTATTTATGAAAACACACAATATTCCAAATGAAAAATTCCTTTTATATTGAAATCTGCAATGATTATGCATTGTAAGAAGGCAGACACAATTGAAAGTAAACTATGGAAGGAAATGCTCATCTCCTCACCATCACCATTATTTTAAAGCCTCATGTAAACAATTTCTGTTTGCTCATTTGTTTATTTTTTTAAGAAGCAGAGGCTATTACCAAGTTCATGTCTGAGATAGCACAAAAGCCAGCTCTCATAATAAAAAGAAAATCCGTGACACCAAAGAGAACCATGCTAATAAAATTTTCATGGCAAAAAATGCTTTGATTTGACATGTAGAAGCAGACACAGCCAGTGCTTTTTTTGTAAGAAAAAAGGTGCTGGAACTCACATCTTGTTAATCTTTCATTAAAAAAATTATATATTCAATTCTTAACATAAATGTAATTTATTGTATTTAAGGCAAAAAAGGTGCCGGAACTGTATTCTGGTGCGCCCTATGACAAAAAAAAGCACTGGACATCCCTATTCAAACCATGTTTTACAATATTTAAATTTCTGCATGTAAAATGGCAGATGGTTGCCTGCAACGTCTTGTAAATATGCTGAGTGTCTCCTCTGGATATTCCCTTCTTTTACAAAGAAGAGGAAAACAACAAATGTGCTCTTTTTACTTTGTAGATGCTTCTTCCAGGTGTAAATCTATCCCATTTGCTGCTACAGGGCAAGCATCATAACTGACAGGTTTTGTAGTTTTACTATAATTGTGAGCCTTGCTTTCAATCATTGTGCCTTTGAAACAGCAGGGAGTATGTTCAGTTTTAAAATAGCAAAGGGCATCACTATGCCAGCACCTAATAAAGCATGAAAAGACATATACTGCTGTGGTTGCATTTTCCCCCTTTTCTTTTTTGCTTGACATCATACATTTAATAATACTACAATTTAAGATTTTCAGCAGAAAACTCTACATTAGGTAGTTATGGGGTTGGGACAAAAAACTCAGAGGAAGATTGCAATTCAGTTACATACTTTGTTTTTTAAGGAATAATTGATGAAATCCAAAATTAATAGTACCGACATACCGTAATTTAATTAGGTTTGATTTACATTATGCTGTTGTTTGTAATGGCTCTCCCTGAAGTGATATTTGATTTTTCAGTGTTTTGTAATTGATTATTGAAAATGATTAGTGTATGAATTTACTTCCATTAGTCATTTTAAGGTTGTGCATGTGTGCTGTGTACCATTTCCCCCCCAGAACTACAAAAAGATATTGAAGATCAGGGAAAGGAACAAAAAGAAAACAGCCAAAATTATGAGGTGACAAGAGGAGAAACCTGTAGGATCTGGTACCTTTTAGCATGAAATAAAAATGGATTAGAAGAGACATGATAAAGAGTTGTATAATTGTACATGGTATGTAAAATATCAGTAAATTTTTTCTCATTGTTGCATGTTAGGATTTTAAGAGTTACTCATAGAAAGTGATTCAGTAGGATTCAGAGTCAATAAAAATAAGCTACATATGCAATTTGTTATTGGGCTGAAATTTAAATTGAATAAGTGAGAGCTGGAGAAAGCAATAGAACAATGGCTAGCAGTGATCTTGGAATAATTATTTCGTTCAAAACTACAGGCAGCATATTGTAAACACCAGTTGCTGAGGTCCAAACATAGCAGAGGGCTATCTTCCTTCTGTCCTCATTTGGAGCTTCCAAAATTCATCTAATTTGCTACTGTTAGATCCAGAATTCTAGCTCCAGAACTAGATGGGCCTGAACCCTGATTCAGCATGGTTCTTCTCTATCCCTATAAAGCTTTAGAATAAGATTCCAGTACGTTGATTTGATGCTACTCAGTTCTGTTAATTTGTTTAACTGAGAGACATATTAGTTGATACATAAAATGCATGGGATGGGAGCCCCAAAACATACACAACATACCCAAAGGGCCTTTGTAGCTGTAAAATAGGTTTTCAAAAGTTCTGTTTAAAATAAAATGATGTAAGACTTCGCAAATAAAATATTTTTAGTATTTATTTTTAAATGTTATATTTTATTAAGGGGGGGGAAGCAACATTGCAAGGGTTATATGTTAAGATAGTGATTGGCACAACATACTTCAGAATTGATCTAGGAGATCTGAAATATATGTTTACAAATATAATTTTAAAATGGAGCAATTTAAACTTTTGGCACATTCATGACAAGATTGTAAAATGTATGAACTCATTGGAACATTTTTGCTAGTGAACAATTTCCTCGTTTTGCATCTGATTCAGAGTAGAGTTCCTATCATTCTTGGAAAAGGTTACAACAACCAAGCATTTTTCCTGAAGAATCTAGAAGGAAAGGAAAAACGTTTATATTCTTTTGCAAGCAATTCTTATTATTCACAGTATGGCTCCTATTGAGTAGCTTTCAATTCACAGGAAAATCTCACGTTGACTCTCTTAGTAACAATACATTTTTAGCTTAAAAAGTATAAATAAAATTAAAACATATTGAATTTTTGTTTGGAGATGAAGTGGATGCATTAGAAGCAGCTTTCCACTCCTGCTAGTTTTCTACCATATGCATCCAGTGTTGATGATCCGAAAGATAAGGGAAGTTTGCCAATCCTGAGCTGAAAGCGAAAGTTATATTTTCTTATTTTCTCTAATTTTGTTCGAATTTGTTAAGTTCAGCATCTGAATCAACCTACTTTAAATAGCAGGTCTGAACCTGAACACCTATAAAATAGTAATAATAAGGAACTGCAACAGACAAAGGAATCCGTCTAGATTCGAAATGACTTAAGTTTCAGGTTATGGAGAGGATGGTAAACAGAAAGGGAGATAAGCTCTTAGTACATATAAACAAGCTGACTCAGCCCATTATGAGATCTTAATTAGGTGTGAAGCTCAACAGAAGAGTGCCTGCAGAAATTTTTGTATATGAAACCAGTACAGTAGACAGCCAAGTTTGAGAGTGAAAGGATCAGTCTATATGGGTGAACTAAAAGTTCATTCAGTATTGAAATGAGCTTCAGCACAGCGCAATAGTTTCTTCCCTTTTTAATTAGCCAGATTCTTGCAGTACATAAGCTGTAAAGGAGGGATTCTTGTTGGGATTTGTTGCCAGAGGCCATTTAGAATTGCTTCAGGCAAAATCAGCATCTTTCTGTATTGCAAGATCCCTTAGAAAGTGAGGAATTGTTTGTAAAGAATTATTTGTCAGGGTTCTTGTAGCTTTGTATTTGATCACCCAAAATTATTTTCTGCAAAATTCTTCTATAAATTACACAATCCACAAAATAGTTAATAACCAAGGACAGTAGTACTAGTCGGTCTTTTCTAATGAAATCAGGAGCTGTTTGCATTTGCAGAAAACATGTATTCATGGGGTCCTTATTTTGTAATAGCTCTTAATATAAAATTTGAAAAGTAGCTGAGTTAGCAAATTCTCAGTGTTAAGAAATTATATTAGTTATATTTTACTTAATCATTTAGTTTACCCTGAATGTATTTTTTTACTGTTGCATGTAAGTTTCCCAGAGACATTAAGGGAATGAGCAGCATATGCATTGGCTGAATGCGTGGATGAATAAAAAAGAGCATTGTATTGTATTGATAAATTTAGCAATCTTTAGCAATGTGGAATCATAGTTACCTGAATAAAGTGTGCTTCTCAATACATTTAAGAACTTCGTGTTCTTGGAATGATTATGATGCAGTCCATTCAATCGTATCTCATTCATGGAGATTTTGTGGACCACTTTTCTCCACATTTTTTTAATGCCGTATGCCTCCTTTCAGTTATTTTATACTCTGGCTGGGGTTGGCTTTGATGGTGTCTAATCATCATACTTTGGGGGGAATAGCAGATTTTAAAATGAACCTAGAACCTTATTTTTACTACACATCTGCTCATTATAGAACCCAGAAGAAGACTAGAAGAGTTTCTACTGTCCCTTTCTCCTTTTCTTATTACATTTTTTATCAGACACCAAAATAGATTTTTAATTTGAAACTTACTTCAAGGCTATTTTAAGAATTCTCTCTCCCCCCCCCCTATTAAATTACTGAAAGGAGGGAAATTATATGTGAATGATTTCTTTAGGGGGAGGAGAGAGAGAGAAAGAGTTACATTACATATATTTTATCCTTTTCTTACCTGTTTGTCTTCCTGTGATTACTTTCAATTAGCAGTGCTCTATTTCAACTTGTGGAAAATCTAGGGAGTATAATTTGCCTAATTTTGAAATGGTGCGGCATTGTTCTTTCAGATATTGGGACATATATTCTTGACTTTCCTTTTCCTGTGTAGAAACAAAATGTTTAAGGTCTCTTATTGAATACTAACACTGCAGCATGATGTGGGACAAAGCTAGGTATGCCAGGAGAACCACATTTGGCTTTCATGCATATATGTATGCCTGTTGAATTTATTACAGGGATGGGTCTGTGAGTTTGACATTTTAAGATTATAGAACATGAGAGCTCAAGTCTATTCTAAAATACCTCCCCTGGTTCTTTTGCTCTGACACTTTTCTTTCAGCCCATCTTTAAAAATGTAAAGAAGTACAACAGAGGAAGAATTGCTTCCCTATCTCTGATGAGAATTCTCAGAGTTACATTCTCTTCATATCTGGAAGATGTAGACTTAGGAAAGACTGAAGCAGTAATCTTAAATAACCATTATTTTATTTATTTGTTACATTTATATGCCACCCACCTCCTTGATACGGTGACTCTGGACAGTTTATAGATCATAAAGAATAAATATAAAAGCAATTAAAATTTTAAAGCTGCCCATTAAAAATTGAAAACTATCAAAAATACGGTCTTATCGCACCAATCACCTCCGGTGGTGAGCACCCCCATAGGGCCCCCAAGCTGACTGGCAAAAGCAGATTTTAATGAAATCAATTTCCTCTGAAAAAGTAATTGCAACGTGCCATTCGTCTATATTAAATTAAACCTTTAAAATAATTTCATAAATACAATGTATATACAATGTCCCCTCTTCATGCAAGACTAATTAAATAGTCTGAATGGTTAATATTCATACACACTTAATTTGTATACCTCTGAGAAACTGTATGGGATCTTACTAGAAAATTATATTTCTTACATAGAGACATAGAATTTAATTTTGAATGTTCATGAAACCGTATAAAATCTTTGTCTGATTGATGTAAAGTTCCTGGACAAGAAATTCTAAACTTATAGTAACGTTTTGATGAAGAAAAGATTGAAGCATTTTGGCTTGCTGAAAACCATTCTTTTTCCAATAGTAGAGATTTGAAGTTAATTTAGAATATGTAAAAAGAACACCTGTCTTGGTTAAGACAGAAGACCTACAGTTGGTAGTGAGATGCTTTCAAGCCATGTTTCTTAACTTCCTGTCTTTAATAATGCTAGAAATATCACATAGCTTCCTTAACTAATAAACACTGACTGTCATGTTATATAATTCATTCTTAACCAGAAATATCCTAGGCTTTGTTGGTTTTCTACCATCTTAATTCAAGTAGTCTATCTTAATTATGTTGTGGTTTGAAGGAAATGTCAGTTATTAAATTACTGAGTAGTAAGTGAAAAGAATTGATTATTGTAGAGCCAGGATAATAGATATACTGAGCCACTCAACTCAGTAATTGAATTGAGATGGGTGTTGAATTTTATGAATGCTTTTGCACATACATTCCACAAAGTTCAGAAGAATGCTCACAGGGGCGCAAAAGGGCAGATCATAACGCACCTCTGTTGCCTAAGGAACTGAACAAATCTCCATGTTTCTTTCTTTTTCTTTTCTTTTTGCATTGTGTTCTTGGATAATCGTATGTTCAATCAGGAAACATCAGAAGGTAGGGGTGGACATTAAAGCTTTATCCACCAAGCCTTGTAGGTTCCACAGTTGAATGTGAACAGTGGTATTACTAAATCTGTTTCAAGATTTCTGAATACAAGCAATGCCTTTTTATTTGTCTTAATTGGAAAAAACACAGTAGAAGAGCTTTCAACACGTTTATTACATGATGCTTAATTAGCTACAGCTATATATTTTTTAAAAAATATGTAAAAAATCTGCAGTGCTTCATATTTGAAGGTAAAAAAGTTCTTCAAAGTGTTCGGAGATGTTCATAAAGTACTTTCAACAACTCCTTTAGCAGCTGTGTCTTTTTGTGGATCTCCGCACAAGCTCAGAAGGTTAAGGAGGTGTTGTTAGGATATATTCATGTGCTCCAAAACATATTTTGCCCTTTGAATCTGAAGCACCATATGACCTCAATCAAGTTTACTTTAAAACAGGGCATTTTCAGGATAAAATCAGTCTGGGGTTGAAGAGAAGTGTGCATACATGCACATACATGCGCATACATTCAGTATAAGAAGTTCCTAAAATATGTTCTGTTCACAAAAAGCAAGGACAATTCAGTTCACAGATTTCACCATCCCAACGTGGAGAATTATTATTCATCAAATGAAATGTAAGCCGAAGGGGTAATCCAGGAGATGCAGATCTTCTTTTTAAGTGATAAATATAGAATCTCCCCTGCATTTGAAGTAGAGTTCTTGGCAAACTAAAATTCCATTTTATGTGCAAACATTACAGTATGCATACATATTTCCAGCCTGTAAAGCACAACAATTTAAAGAAAAATAAAGAAAAAAGGGTTGGAATTAAACAAGGGAGTTAACTACAACTTCACTGATTTGGGAGAAGCAGTGCCAACTTATTGCAGTTCTGAGTTGGGTCCAATACATAGAAAGAGGCGGTTCTTTTGAAACCCCATAACATGGGGGTGCTTCTTTGGGTGTATGGGAATCTGCTTTTGCCTGCTGGCTAATAACTCTTGCCATAGCACGTAAAAAACATTTTCCTCTCAAGCTCACTGAAGCTTTTTGTTTGCAAACCACGTTGTATTTCATTCACTTCTACTTCCTAAGCATGGGAATGCATGTGGTGAGATGGATGATAGTAATTTTCACAGTTTAAGTCACCACTTTATCACCAGGAAGTAAATAGACCCTTATGATGTACAGACTATAGAAGAAAGAGGTTTTTTTCCCTATAGCATTAAGCTACTGCTAGGTCCTGTCATGTTTTCTTTATGGTGTCTTACATTTCAGGTGCTAGTTATGTTAGTTCCAGGAGAGAACTCATTTTTGAGCTTCATTTAAAGACATGCGACTCTAATAAAAAACTAACTGGTTTTTGATTATAACAATGAAATATATATGTGGATTAAAAAAAAAGAGCGGAGGCAAGCTTAAAATAATTTTAGTCTCTTAGTGAGATTGACAGTGTATAAATTTGAGAAATAAATGAATTTCACTCCTTGGATTTTTTTTTTTATTCTGTTGCGGAGTCTTTCCAAAGAGCTAAAGAATGTAAACAGATTTTCTCATGGTTTTACTATATTTTGAAAAGCTGCTTACAACAAAATATTTTTGTTTCATTTTTTTAATTAGAAGTATACTTTACATTTCAGTTTCTTAATTCAGATAAAAGGGAAAAAAAGCTCTTTGCATGCATTGCAGAGTATATTATACTAGCTTTTTGTACCTGTGCTCCGCCATGGTTTTTTTTATAATTCTGCATCCTTCCTACTTTCTTTCTCCTTTCTCTCCCTCTTCCAGTGTCTCTCTCCCCCTCCCCCTCTCTTTCTCGGTTTCTCATTCTCTCTCTCCCTAATTTCAACTTCTCTCCCACTCTATCTCTTTCTCTGTCTCCTTTCTTTGTTTCCCTTTCACTCTCTCTCTTTCTCATTCTTTCTCTCCCTCATTCACTGTGTCTGTCCCTCACACTCCTCCCTTTCTCCTCTTTGTTACCGTCTTTCACCTTCTTTCCTTTCTCTCTTTATCCTTCTTCTTTCTTTCTTTCACCCTGTCTCTCCCCATGTGTGTTTTGGCCATGCGGCAGATGGCACGGTGAACCCATGCAGGCGGACGGTGGTCGCGGTTGGTCGGACTGGGGTGGTGTCTCCATGCACTCTCCCTGCAGCGACTGATCCCTCCAGTGCTGGACAGTTCTGCTGGGGCTTGTGGTGTAGCGGAATATGGCCAGGCGAGGCCCTCCTGCCTGGGCCGGCCATTCAGTCCCAGTTGGGTTGGGGCCATGTGGAAGACGGTGCGGCAGAGCCGAGCAGGTGGGCAGTGGTCATGGGGGGGTGGAGGGTAGGACTGGGGGGGTATCTCTGAGTAGCGGAGCGAGCGGTGGCAGTGGTGAGGCCTTACGGCAGGCTCCAAAACTCTCTGTTTTGCGTGCAGTAGCGTTTTAAAGGAGGCCTCAAGCACCTCTCCCACCCATGCCAGTGTGAACTCAGTCACCTGGGTCTCAACTCGGCCTCGTTCAGCCATGGAGTCTCCTCATAGTGAGACCCAGCCATGGGGGGGCAGGAGTTTCCGTGTCCTGCATGCTCCCAGTGCAGCTGGTTTGTGGGCGTGTGCGGTTTCCCTGGAGCCGGACGGCCCCGCCGGCAACTCCCGTGAAGTGCGCACCACGGTGCTCCGAGACCAGGTCATCCAGTGGGGCGAAAGTGCTTTGGCATGATTCGACATGCCCCCTAGTTCCCTGAGAGCAGCAGAATCCTCTGCGTGGCTGAGGACCATGGCTAGCCCGCTTAGATTCCCGGATGGAAAAGTGATTGCGTTTGTCTGTCAGCAGGCCAGCTGCAGGCTCGAGGAAACCCTCCCCCCCTTGAAAACTGCTCTGGCGGTCCGCCCAACTCACCTTGGCGGCAGAGTTTTTTTTCTTGAAATTTGAGGAATTTATTTGAAACGGCCGTATGGAGGATTCCAGTTGCATAGCCCCACTGGTCAGCTGTTTGTCTGTGTTCACCCCCTCCTCCCCAATCCTTCCTCCTACTGTGTAATTGCACCCGGGGGAGAGGGCCGGCTGTTTGATGGGTCCTGGGAAGGAGGAGAGAGCGCCAGAAATGTGTTTGGAATTGTTCTACAATCATTCCCCACTTTCAGAAAAAACGGCAAGGGTCAGCACGCGCGCAGTGGCTTTGGAGGCAGAGAAACACCTATCTGCTTGACTCTGCGCATGTGCAGTAGCTTTGACCAAAAAACGTAAATAATTCCTTTAAACATTATTTTATTTCAGTCATTTTTGTTGTAGTTTGCTCCTGGATGGGAAGCCAAGTTATGTAGAAAGTTTCATTAGTGTAGCTTTAATGGTTTTTAAGATATAGTGATGAGTCAGTGAGTGAGTGGGAAATGAATGATAAATGAACCAATTTTGACAAATATTACTATAGATTTGAAAAATGGAGATGCAGTACAGTAATACAAAAATATCCTTTAAAAATTTTCCAAAGCTTCCTAAGAAGTAGAACTAGTCTTAATCTTAAGGCTTTCAGCTGTACCATACAAACATATAAAAAGGAACCTCTTTCCTATTTCTTAGTAAAGTCAATTCACCACTGAAATCGGTCAAAAATGGCAAGATAAATATATTGCTAAATCTGTTTTCAAAACCTCCCTCAGTTTTCAGGAAAAAATGCCTCATTTCTCATAATAAATATTTGTCTGGTAGACCTTTAAAATCAGTCAAAGCCTTTCTTATGGTCAATGACCAAATGTAGGTACAATTCAATAACAATACTGCAGGAGTAAAAGGGGAATGGGGTATAGGTAATTAACCAATTTAGACAAAAGAGAAGAGAAAGGAGAAAAAAGTAAAAAGAATCAATAAGAACATGAGTACCAAACCATATCTAAAGTATTTATGGCAGTGAAGATTGCAAGAGAATCTTAATGATAAAGTTTATACAAAAGTGTATAGCTATATAACAGTCTAGTAGAATATTAAAATATCCAATATATGGAAATGTTTAAATAATTCAAAATTTGCTGGTAAAATATGAAAGTGTACACTAAAATAATACAGATAGTTCTTGATTTACAACTATAACAGAGGCTGGAAAAATTCATTATTAAGCTTGCTTCATTAAGTGGTGTGATCATTCAGTGAACATGAGTTATCTACAACATGTATAAGGCCTGTAAGAGCTACTATGTAGACAAGCAGGCAGAAAACTAGCAGAGCATATCCATGAATGCCAAGTAGAAATTAGAAGACACACAAAAGGCTTAGCCATAGTTTTAATGGGGAAACTGAGAGCATCCTAGACCAGGTTAAATCCAAAAACACTGGAGATTTTTTGAAAGCTTTGGAATTGACAAATCAGCCATTCATTTTCCATTCATATTATATGTTAAACAAGTAACAGCAGGCAGTTAGAGATACACAACATTTATACATCATTCAAAGAGACATTAAAAAAACTAAAAAGGAAATAATAAGACAAGAAGATCTCCTCACCAACAGTCAACACCCGGATAAGCAGAGATTAACACCAGGCAAACAATCAAGCCGTAAAACAATACCCTAATAGAAGATTTGTCAACTCAGGTAGTAATCAACAGCTTAATCAAGGAACTACTAAGGAGAAAGCAACATTCCCTCTCTCACTGACAGGGCAAGCTTCTGTATATAAACAGAGTCCTGAAGATGCTGTCTAGTCAGGTAAGAAAATGTCTGCAAACAAACAACCAGGCTCAGAAAGGATTCCTCAGAAAAATAATGTGAAAGCCAGGTCATTCTTGGTGCAGAATCTTTAAAACAATCTCAATCTCAAATTGTCATAAACAGATCGCATTTCTAAAACTGCTTTGGTATCATTTTAGGATGCTATAAGTGAAAAGAAGAATTTATAGTGCATATAGGTGACTTTTATCCTGAGGCTGGGCTCCTATAAAGCATATTGTCAAACTGAAAGCTTCACACTCCATATTTATGTGGCTTTATAGTTGTAAAAGAAAGCCCGAAGGCAGCCTATTAAATATCCCTATCTTAGTGTGATTTATTATATGATGGATAGTAGATTTGATACATTTTTTATGTTTGGTCTGCTTTATTAAATTGATTTATGACAGGGTAAATGTAGCAAAGCAAAACAAAGCAAAACAATACCAGTCCCACATAAAACTAAGCACTAAGTTAGTTTGTAGTGTCCAAATCACATTTGGATAGTATTTCAAGAGATACTTGAAGGAGCCTCGTTTTCAGCTGTAGGTAAGGTCTCCTTTGAGAAAAGCTTGACTCCTAGTGAGTTGATGAGCACGTCCGAGCAGTTTTCTTGGCAATAATACAGGACCCACATACAAATTAAATGTATTGCGCACAAAGTTTCTCTGTATAGGCCTGTACTTTTAGCACCTTGGATTAAAAAAAAGATGCAGCACTTTCCCATTCATATTATATGTTAAGCAAGCAACAATTAGTGATTAAAGCTGGAATCTAAACTGGGTGTTGTGGCACATATTTGTATTAAGAATGGCTTAGGAAACCAGTAAAGAGACAACCTGGCTCATCCTGTTTGATTAGTGATGGGAGCATGTTTTTCTGTCAAGAACAGCATTCACTTATAGTTAATCTATTGGCTGCATGTAGATGGTGGAAGGGGGGCTAATTTGGGAAAAACTAGTTGGGTTTGCTGATGCTTTTGCCTCTCTCTCTCTCTCTCTCTCTCTCTCTCTCTCTCTCTCTCTCTCTCTCAAGCGGGAACAAATATCACACTAAAATGTGTAATGATCCCCTCCGTTTTTGTGACCTTCTGTCAATGGGGAAGCCAGATTCACTTAAAAACCGTGCCCTTAACTGAAGGAGCTACAGCGATCCACTTAACGACTGCGACAAGGTCATAAAATGGGGGGATAAAAAAATACTCCGTTAAGAAATGTCTTACTTAACCCCAGGAATTTGGGGCTCGGTTACGCACGCTTGCAACACACACACACACATGCACACATACATGTGGCTGCGTGATGCACGGGCATCCATTTCGGCAGCGTGCCTATCGAGATCTTCTCCCCGTTTCTCATCCCTCTCCTTTCTCTCGCGACGAATTTTCCAATTGGGAAACCCGGAGCTGCGAGATATTTGCACTCGAGATTTAGTTAACGGGGGGGGGGGGGTCGACAGAGATTGAACGGCTAATTGGTTACAAGCCGCCTGATGAGAGGAACTGGGGGAAATAAAATCGATGGAATCGGGCGGAGGAGCCATTTAAGCAAATCTCATTAGAATCGCCGAAGGTCTGCAGCTCCCGGAATCAGGAAAAAAAACGAAGAAGAAAAGAAATAATGGGATTCAATTGTAAGGCACAGGAGTTGTTTCGGGTTCGAAATTAAAAGAAGTATCAGTGTGGAAACGAAGAACACAGTGAAGCCTGCTGAGGAAGAGACGTGGTAGAAACCACCTTGCTTTCTAGAATAATAATGGCACAGGAAGGCCTGATCTGATCTTGCCTCCAGAGGCTATAGGTGCTCCCGACACTGGAAGTTTTAAAGAAGAGATTGCACAACCATTTGTCTGAAATGTGGCATACTAGGTATACCGGCTTGAGGTGGGTGATTGGACTAGATAGAAGAAAAATCCGGTCCGGTTCCATGCTGGGAATTAGACGCTGAAGAAATGAACTGGAAGCAGCTGCGTGGAAAGAGGTCTCCATTTTATGGAGTGAACCAGAGGCAGACAGTGGCAGAAATGCCTCTGGGGGTGGCAGACAAAATCAGTTCAGCAGGTCTGTAGGTTTTTATACTTTTCTGTTACATTTCACAAGAGTCAGTTTACATTTCTTTTGCCCCTTTAAGTGACTCCTGTGGATTAGGTAAACTCGGTGAATTTACTTTTGATAGTGATTGCATTCTTGATTAAGATCGCAGTTTGTCGATTGCAGCTTGTAGGTACACAACAAGATGAATATACTTTATTACTATGAATGTATCTTAGGCTTATATGTACATGACAAGATGAATGTACTTTATGATTATGAATGTCTCTTTGATTGTAATCCCAGTTTGTTTATTGTATGTAGATAGGTATAGAGCATGTACACTGGAGACAAATTCCTCTTGTGTCCTGACAAAATAAATGCTGATTGATTCTGACTGCTGACTCTACCCTGGGGCTGGGGAGGTGTAAGTCCTAAAAGCTAGCTTCCTTTTCTTAATCCTGTCAATTAGCTTTGATTAGCTCTTGCTTGTTGTCTAGGGTTTATCTGTTCAACTATTGCTGCTATGGTGCTTTCTCACTGAATGGGAAAACCTACCTTGTTTCTGTTATCACCATAGCCTAGAGGCTTTGGGGCTGCTTCCCTGACTTTTAAATTGGTCTCCTGTCATTTTGGGGTGAAGGAGATGGAAGCGGGGGTATGATCTTCTCACACTTCCAACACTGTTATTCTGCTATTCTGATTGGGACCTCAAAAGAAGAAGGGGAGAATATCCCATGTGATCTTCTTCTGAGTTGTAGGCCATGATGGGCTTTTGGGTGGAACTCAAGAAGGAAAGACAGCCACTTACTAATAATGTTGAAACTGATGCACTGAATCCTTTCAGTTCCTCTTCAGATGAGGTGGGGCTTTTAAACCTTTCGCTCTCCATCTTCTGCTTCATCACTCAGTGTTTGTACCCATCCAGGCTTGCAAAGGTCTGCATTCTCTTTCTCACCTTCAAAGGAGCTCTCTCTTGCGCTTTTCTCTTACTTTCCACCTGGCCAATAGCCCATGGATAGATGAGACTGAGACTTTTCTGCTTCCAGAAGCAAAGTAGGTTGCCATAACGCTGTGAGGTCACAAAGACATGAGGTCATAATGGGGGGGAAAACCACCAGGCGTTCGGAGAAAGGATTTGATGGACCTGGGAGATCTAGAATCAAGTTAACCTTCAACCTTGAAAGCTCACTGGTTGAGTTGGCTCAACCTGGCTAGCAGGTCCATCAAAGTCCTAGAGTTGCATTTGCACCAGGTGTGAAATATATTTGTTTGAGAGGTCCTTGGTACTCTCTGAGTTTGCTTGTCTTCTTGCAGTCATATCATTACTCAAACTTCTTGCGAAGAGCGACACCTGGTGGTCCCGAATTCCAGGGATGGAACATCCAGTTTCACATTTGCCCTGCAGCCCAGACTGGGGCCATCAGGCAGATACCAAAGATTTATTAACAGGAAATATTCACAGGAAAAGGAAGGGAGATTCGGATGACCATTTCTAGCTTATTATGCTGTCCTCAGCCAGGCATACCCAACCCCAGCAGGAAGACCAGACTGGGATTTGAACCGGGGCTGCTTTACTTGCTAGGCAGCTGCTATAGCCACTGTACCACACGCTCACCCATGTCTCATCCCTAGAATCAGGGACCAGCAGGTGTCACTCTTCACAACTGATTCTAATACTCCTTGGACTAAGCTGGCAAAAGGGTGAGAACCTGTGGTGCAGTGGCTAAGGCAACTGCCTAGCAAGTAAAACCATCTCAGGTTCAAATTGCAGTCTGATCTTCCAGCAGGTGTTTAGGGTATGGCTCACCGATGATAGCATAAGCTAGAAAAGCCATCGGCGTCTCCCTTCCTTTTCCGGTGAATTTTTCCACTAGATAACATCATCAGGGCCCATTTCTTTGTTGGTAACGGGGTGTGCAAACTCAACGTAAGTCTCCTTAGCCTAAAGTGATCCTTTCCAAGCAAGCTTGTCACATTGTCTCTTGAGCGTGATGTCTTGAGAAAGGGGGAAAGGATTTGCAGAAATTCCAGCAACTGAACTATTCCCCATTTTAAAGCAATATATCTTTATTTCTTCAGGGTAGAAATGTTCTGATTTATTTTTTTCCTAGTGGCTTTTCTTGTGATGTGGAAGGAAACAGATTTTTGGACTGATGACTGCTAAGGAGCTGAAAGGTTCCAGATCCATTCTGTAGAAGCAGGTGGACATTTTATAATTGGAGATGCTTGCAGGTGGCTATTTATTAGACAGTTTCTCGAATCTTTATTTGTTCAGAAATGAAACTAAGGTCTAAAGTCCGTTGGAGTTGGGCAGTGAATACATTTAAATAAATAAACCAGTACTTATACTCAGCTGCAGGAATAGCAACTGGTCCCAGTTTCCGTTCAATATCCCTCACAATAACTTCTGAGTTATTGAGGAGGTTGGTTAGCAAGTGAGAGAAGAAGAAACTTCTTTAGAAAGTTTCCTTCATTAGGAAAGAGAAACTTCCTAAGAGTGAGGACAATTAATCAGTGGAACAGAAGTTACCTTCAGAAGTTGTGGGTGCTTCATCACGGGAGGTTTTTAAGAAGAGAGTGAGCAGTCACCTGTCTGAAATGGCATATAGGATCTCCTCCTTGGGCAGGGGGTTGGAACGCCTACTACCAGCTAGTATCTCCCACAGGTCAGCACGCTCGCACAGAGAGGGCCTCCTCAGGGTGCCGTCAGCCAGACAATGCCGGCTGGCGACCCCCAGGGGGAGAGCCT
>JANHFO010002054.1:204431-214552 GCA_032468095.1 Pareas carinatus
GGCTCGACGCGCGCGGGGGGGGCGGGGGGCCGAGCCCTAACACTCTAGGATGCTCCAGGGAACGTTGGAGGCTGAATAATAATTATCCAAGACCACAAAATCTTCAGTAAGAGTTGCACAGAGCCTCTGTTATGCCCTGCCCCCTGGCGAGGCCTCAGCAGTCTTCTGCAGCTGATGCTGATGAAGAGATGAAGCAAATGCCTCCTTCATGGCCTTCAACACCAGCCATTGCAGGGGAGTAGGAGCCTGGATCAATTGCCAGGTATTCCTTATCTGCAGGGGAGCAGGAAACTATGGAGTTTGAGCCAGTGACATCCGTTAGCCCACAGCCAGATGCTGAAAGAGAGCAGACTAACGATGAGGGGATCAGCTGGTGCTCCTCCCTGAAGCAAGGATGTGGTGCAGGAAAAGGAGGGAAGCTCAAGGGAAGGCAATTGGCTGGTCTTTTGGGCATTGCTGGAGGCAGTGTTAGCAGTCCATTCTCAGTGGGAATAAAAGAGAAGGATTCACAAACATTTGCTTTCCTAATCGTGTGTTTCCTGCATCTTGACTTCTGAAATTTCTGAACTGTGTTATTGGATTCTGGACGTTTTGATTTGTGGATGGGGTTTTCCCTTGAAAAGCCTTGTGGACTCTGAATACTGATTTAAGCAGTACATTTGTCTTGGATTTTTGAGGATTTTTGAACTCTGCTTTAATTAACATGTTTTGTTTGCTTGGCTCTCAGCCAGACTTTATTACTTGGCTCCCAACCAGACTTTATTGCAAGGCCTTAAATATATGGCAACAGATTTATGGCCAGAGAAGAACTCTAGCCTCAGCATGGATCATGAATCTATTAGGACTGAAACAACTGGCTACTGTGTAAGTAAAAGTGAGTTAGTTAACTCTTACTTGGTCGGTTCCATACATTGACCTTCCAGGTCATGACAGCCACCTTCAAAGTTGGTTCCAATTTCAAGATGGCAACAATGGAGGAAGCATAGTTAGATCATGGGGTGAAAGGTTGCTACTAAATTAAGACAGAACAATAGGAAGAGAGGTGGAGAAGGAAAGATAAGTCATAGAAAGAGAAAAAAGACTGGAGAAGGAAAAAGGAGAGGAAAGATTGGAGAAATTAGGTGGAAAACACCACCAAGGACAGCAACGCATGGCAAATCCTCCTTTTCTTGCTGAGAGAATCCAGACGCCCATCGAAGTGAGGTGAGGCAGTGGAGCAGAGAGGCGGGCAGCAAAACTCAAACCAGGAAGAACAAAGAGTAGAGGTAGCTGCAGGGCCAAGAGGATTATCAGCTGCAGGGCGGAGAGGCAAGCAGTTTGAGGGCAGTGCAACAACTGACCAGTGGAGAACCATGAGGTAAGCTGGTGAGGTAGCAGAACAGGGAAGACTGCCGGCTGTGGAGAGGAGAGAAGAGACAAGCTCACTGCAGTCTGACTCAGTGTTCCTGTTTACTGATAGAAGCGATGAACCAGCAAACAGGAGCAACATGGCTGCAGAGTAAAGAGCAACAGCAGCAGCAGAGCAGGGAGGAGAGGCATCAGCAGGAGGCAGCACAGCGAAACAGATTCTGAGAGCAGCGCATATGAGGCATTTCCCCCTAAACTCTGAAATTTTTAAATGATCTGTCAGAACGTCAAACTCTAAACTGGACATTTTCCCCTTAAAAAAATACCTTGTGATTAAAGCCTTCTACATTTCCATTCTCAATTTTTTTTGCAATACACTCATAGATAAAGAAATTAATATAATTGTGATCTGCCAAACATGTTCCATGTACACGCTAATGCCCAAAGAACACCTGCACTATAAATGTACCAAATTTAAACTAATTGAGTTACTAGAAGAGAAAGTAAAGGGTCTAGAGGAAATTGTAACCACTCTGAAACGCCACCTACAAAGTGAGAAACCCCAAACTCTGCAAGAAGATTATGCCCAAATTGAACATAATAATGATCAAAGAGCTTCTAAAAGAATTGACACTTTAGAAGAAACCAGATGGAAACTTGTCACTCATAGAAAAAGACACAAACAGAGTGCAAAACCTTGTCCAACCCAACCCACTCTAATGCAGCCCCACTGGAGCTGAGCAATAGATATCATAGACTCTTCCTGGAAGAAAACAAGCAAACACCTAGAAAAGAAATATCAAATGTCCCTAAAAAAGTACCATCATCAGGAGCTGCGACAGGTAGAAAAATATTCCAAGCCTCCCTAGGGAAAAGAGTAGAGTGCTGGTAATAGGAGATTCAATTCTCATGGGAACGAACCAGCCATCTGCAGACCAGACAACCAATCTAGAGAGGTTTGTTGCTTCTCTGAAGCAAAAAATCAATGATGTGGCAGAGAACCTAACCAAAATAATTAAACCCACAGATTGCTACCCTTTTCTACTACTACACGTAGGGATGAAGGACACAAAAAAGGACCTGAAAACAATATTGAGAGATTATGAGCAGCTAGGCAAGAAAGTTAAGGCATTAGGTGCACAAGTAGCTTTTTCATCTGTACTTCCAACAAAAGGTCAACATCCAGTAAGACAACAAAGGATTCTTGAAATGAACCACTGGCTAAAGAGTTGGTGTCGCCAAGAGAACTTTATTTATTTTGTTTTCAGTACTGAAAATAAACGTTGGATTTCTGAACCACTGAACATCACAATAAGGAAAGAGAAATAATCCCGCTTCACTTCCCTTATCACTTCAATATAGGCCCAAACATAAAGATGTACCTCTTCTCACCTGAGTTTGCCTTTTATCTTCCTCTGCTGGTAGTCCAGAGGTCATTTCTGGTATTTCATTTCTGAGAACGTCTCAGTAAACAAGGTAACAAGCAGGAAATGGCATCCAAAAAAAAACATTGGAGGCAACTGAGTGTAGCCCATAGTCCATCTCTTAATGCCAATGATTCACCAAGCATTGAACTGATCTGCCCACCAGATATATTGAAAAGTCCATAGCAGTTTCTGGAAATTAAGAGGATCTATTTATGTCCCTGTGGCAGACCCTCCAAATTGATCCCATTGTTCCCATGAAGGTTACAGGTGGCTTTTAATTGCAACTAAATCAGGGTATGGTCTGAATGTGGTAATAGTACCTCAAAGATCATATAACTTCTTTTTTAAGGCAAACTATGACTGTCCACAAGAATCAGGCTGGAGGCGGCAAGATGCTATGAATTCCTGAGCCTTGAAAGAGCCAGCCTCTAAGGTACGGTTGAAGTCATCCAACACCAAAAGCCTCCAGTCAACCAGACAGGTATCCCCTGGGCATCAGGACAACCTGTTTATTAGCAAGAACCCTAACTTTGTTTTGCAACCCTAACTAAAATGAAAGCAGTCATACTTCATTAAAGCAATAGATCATATATTTGAAATTTACAAGAGTTACAAGAGTTTGTCTGCACAGATGAAAAAGGTAACACAAAAGCAATACACAGCAGTCTTAACAGAGCCTCTTCTGGTTCTGACTGTGGAATGCAGAAAAGTCCCAGAGTAAGAATTTACTGAAATGTGCAGAATATCAGATATTTTACATGCCTTAGGTATTAACTGCAAATGAACGTAAAAACTGGACAGGCAACCTTGGTAGGCTGCCAGCTGCCCAACAAGATAAACTTTTATTGCAAGACTTATGGATATCAACACTTTGATAGCAACTCTAATTTAAGAACTGTATACATATTCATGCCTTTTCTAAATTCTTTAAGAAATGCACTTAAATCCATTGTACAGTGGACTGCATAGCGGATATATGAATAGTATCACTGCATATGAATCTGCCAGAGGACACAACTTGTTTCTTTCCTAACATAACAAAGAGTAAACCTGCCCTTGTTGTTAGTTTATATATCTTTTAAGCAAATTAAATAAAATCAGTATGCAGAAGCATTCCAAGATCTTCTTTGTCTTGAAATAATATGAAATACTATCACGAGTGTCTTATATAAACATCTTCCATTTTTCAAGAAGGTCATCTTTCAGTATTTTGTAACTTTTATCTCTAGAAGACCCTGAAAAGAAGAACTACTTCTGCTACCAAATATAGAATATAATTTATACATTAAGGAAAAATAAAACATGTTTAAATTGCATGTTATCCTTCTGGGTGCCATTGAGGTATAAATTTAATTCCTGCGGGATCAATTGCAAAATTCCCTCACATTTTGCCTCTTTCACTATTAGTGTTAAGCAGATGGGTCCATAGATATAATAGATTAAATTAGCTGTATCACTCAGTGATTATTAGCTAGACAGAGTTAGGAATTGCATTCTCATGTATTTAAATGAGCTGTATTTAAACATTACATCAGCAGGGATTGTTCAGTAATCCCTTGTAGCATTCAGTAGTTCCCATACAAACAGAATGAACCAGTGCAGATACTGTTTTAATACGCTATGTAATCAGCATTGACCTTTTTCTATTAATGGGAGACTATATTAATTAGCTGTGCCCATCAAAATGAATTTGATAGACATCTTGTCAAATTCAGGATGCTCAAATACTTCTTCCTGTCTTCCTGGCTCTTTTTAGAGTATATATGATTTGATGATACCTGTACTATTGATACTGTTGTACTAGAAAGAGATTAAATGCTGTATTACTTTGTAAATAATGGAAGAACATCTGAGGAAATAAAACTCTGATAACAGATTGGACAAACATAATAATTGGGGGGAAAAACCATCAGTATTGGCATCCATATTCTGACCATTGCTTATGTAAAAGTCAGTACATCTATATCTTACAAATTTATGAAATTCTTTTTGCTATAGCTAGTCTTCTAGGAAATAGTTAACAGTTTCTGAAGGGTTGGCATATTAATTACAGGGGTAGATTTTTCATGGGTAACTGTGAAATAGTATTCTGTCTCATCATATCATAAAATGGAATAATAAAACTGCATTGGTTGTAAAGAATTATTAGATGCTGTACAATAAAAACCCAAAATTACGTTAACAATGTTTGCATAATAAATCTACCATGAGCTTTGGTTAATCATGTTCAATACCAGAGAAAGCTGTCTTAGAACTACTGCTTTTGCTTCCCATTAAAAATTGATTCATGACTGATTTGTGTATAGATATACTTTAGGATCCTTATTTAAGATCTTTCAAAGAAGTGAATGAGTTTGACATGATTGGTATAGGCCTATTAAAAATCTTAATAGAGTATGACTAAAAATAGCTCTATCCAGCTAGGAAGCATCCCCTAGCTGGCTTTGACTGACCTCAAAAAGCTAAGCAGGTGTGATGGAATGTGGTACAGAATTGCAGGTGTGTTTGTGTGTGGATCTTTCTCAAGGAGTGAGGCAAATCAGCCTGGTATGCAGGAAGAGACCCACAGTGAACACTCCTTAACTTTCATAAGGTATATCTAATAGTTATGCAAATTGTGCTTTAGTCTGGCAAGATTCCTATCTATAGGTGAGCAACAATAAAGAAACTGCTCTAAGTCTAAGTAAATCCTCGTGTCATTTCTGGTTCCTTGCACCTGACAACAGAGTTAGCACTAGAACTGTTAATATCTGGATGTGAGGCCATCAGAAAGTACCAGAACTATAAAATACATTAGGAAATTGAAAAAGCATCCTGAAAAAAGGTATCAACAAATCATTTTTCTTTAGCTGCTAAGAAAACGACATGGGTGAGGTCTTAATTCATAAAGTCATCAGTCACTGAGTCGATTTAAAGACTTTGCCTTTAAAAAGAAAAAAGAACTAATTTAAACCAGAGATTTCCCTTAGTCAGAAAGTTGCAGAGGCTGCAAATTTATCTCTGGGCCAATTGAGGTGTTACTTAAAGTAGTAAAACTCACGCAAGCAGCAGTGAACAGCATAACATCCCTTTGAACAAGCAGATACTTATATTTCCAGTGTAGATGACTTCATTGGACATTTTCTTAAAAAAAACAACAATCCTCTGATGTCTTCTGAGGACTAGAAGGAAGTTCCTAAATGTTATATTTGTAATTGGAAAAACAATTACATCTTGTTAATCTCAATACAATAGACTCCAAATGAAAACAAGTTTCAGGCCTGAAATGTTTCAACTTTAGAAAACCATTTTGAGTGTTCCAAGTTCAGAACCAGATCCCTATTTTGGCATTATGTTTTATAATACATATGTTTTACATTTTAAAAAATTGAGATCCAGGATAATGGAAACCAAGTATTTTCTAAATAATCCAGTGAAGACAATGAGATATTCTAATACTCAGCTGGATCAACTCTGAAATGTCCAAAATTTTCTTATTATCTTGTTATAGCAGTTTTGTTTATGCATTGTGTGTTTCATTAAAGAAAAGCCTGCCCTCATGGAAATATTTATTTGTTTAATTTATCCATTTATCATATTTAAGTACTGCCCATCTCCCCTACAGTGGGACTTCGGGTGGTATACAACAAAATATTAAAAGCATAAAAAACAGTATGTAAAACTTAAAAGAGGCAAGGAATGTTAAAAAATGATTAAAAGCTGGGAGTCCTTTAGGACGCTAACCAGCTCCATGGCTCCGTATTCCTTTATGTGCCCCAAACAAGGTCGCAAATGTCGCTTCATGCTTTACACCTTTACAGAAGGCCAAGGTAGTGAGAGCACACCTCACCTCGAAGAGGAGAGTGTTCCACAGGATGGGAGCAACTGCAGAGAAGGCTGTCTTCCTGGATCCCGCTAGTCAGAATTCTCTGGAATTTATAACCTAATGCCTTAACCACTACACTAAATTGACAGTATTTGTGACTAAAAATGGTGGGCTTTATTTCCTTTTTCTGAGCTTTGTTTTCTTACAAATTCAATCAAGTCCCATTGCAGAGTAAACAGTTAGTGGGAACCAATAACAGAAGGGTATTAGGAGCATTGGAACAGATTATAAATATCTACAAAACTGAACTGGGTTGCAGACATTTTTAAATCAGTTGATTAGCCTTCTTATGTGTGATTTCAACTGAAAAATTGAACATAAATTGCGGTCAATAATTTAAAGCTATCCTATCTAAAATATGGAAATATTTTCTATTTGGTGGAGTAATATGACATGAATGAGAGCTGTTATGGTATAGTGACTAATGTAATGAATTAGGACAGTGACAGAGGCAGCACTCAGGGCCCTCTATGTGGGCACATGCGTCGTCGCCCCATCACAGCGTTCTTTACTAGAAAGCCAGAGGGATGCTGGGCTCCCCTCCCTCTCTCCACGCGCACCTGAGGACATTTCTGACCTCATTCGCCCCTCTGCCCAGCAGTCCAATATGAGCGCTTCATCCCTGCCCTGTCTGAGGTAAGGCGGGAGGCTCACATATGGCACAGAGTCTGTGGTGAAGGTGAGAGAGAAGAGGATCTGGATGGGAATATAGCTCACAGTAGGCCATAAAAGCTGAGGTAGGCCACCAGAAGGCCCATGGTGGGCTGCGTTTAGGCCCAAGGAACTGAGGTAGGCTGCTGGGAAGGCTGCAGCAAGCTCAGGTGGGGCAGGGGGTGGACGGGGGTTGCCGACGGCCATCGGGGTGCACTGACAGCCACAGGGGGGCTGTGTTGTCGTGTAGGCACATAAATGGCTTTGGATTGTAGTTTGGGCACTTGGTCTCTAAAAGGCTCGCAAACTTACGGCATGCATGCCACAGTGAGCACTGAGAGCCCTCTCTGTTGGCACATGAGCCAAGTTACCCCAGCATTGCCCCAGTGCCGAGCATGCTCAGAAAGAGAGTAACGGCGCCGGACGATGACCTCACAGGGCCATGTGCATGCTCAGAAAGAGAGTAGCAGCGCCAGGTGATGATGTCATGAGCTGTGACTCATTAGCTGTGACTCGTCTGAGCACTCGATGCCTAGAAGGTTAGCCATCACTGGATTAGGAATGAGGAGAACAAGGTTCTAATTCTTTCTTAAGCATCTAAGTCATCTGAGTATCTTTGGCACAGTCCAGATTTCTCAGCCTTAAATAAATAAAAAGAATATCAGTTTTCACTGGACTTGTGTAGTAGATTATGGTTCATAAACTTCAGTGAATACTTTATCCTGCAGTGAGTTTTTTTTTTAAACTGATCATCATCAACTGACATGTATGTAATAGTTAATTCTTTCTTTGCAGGTGAGTACAAGTTTCTTCTTTGGGTTCTAAGTTTTGGTAAGTATATCTTACTAGTAGATGATGTATTTAGGAAGTATCAATTTTAGATCTTTTGAACTGATCATATGTCATGATCATCTGCAATACAGAGTTTGAATGACATCTGTAATAGGGGTACTTTCTTGTAACAGACTACCAGATTAAACACATTTGCCTTTTTGTCCCGCAATAGACTGAATTTTCAATTTTCTTATATTGGTAAATGTGGGACTTTCCAAACTTTTTTTTCTAAATAAGAGGCATTCATATTTATTGCCTTTTAGTTTGTGATGTTTGCCCTAGCAGTTATTTAACCATAGTGGGAGAATATTTATAGAAAACTACTGATTTAGTTGCTAGCATTGTAAAATTAACTGAGAATTCATAGATATATGTTTATTTAGAACTCCTACTAAGTTTAATCAAGCGTTTGTTCTAAGAAACTTATTTCAAGGAAGGAGAGTTCCAATGATGAACTAAAATATAAATAATGACTAGGCATTAATATGTATCAATATTAGCAAAATAATATAAATATTAATTTGTGTAAATATCAGCCTGATTCATATAATTCTTTCTCAAAAGAATAAGCAGAAATATGCATGAGAATTCTGATTGCTGAAGCAGCCCTTTTATGAAGGTTTTAAAACACTGTATAAAACATCCGGTACAAAAAACCATCAAATTAACCATTGTTTCCTGTTTTGTATGGACTGGAAGTGTAAGGTCATTTATTTCAGAACAAATCAAATTATGAAAACATGGTTTTAAGATGGTTTAAAGCTGATAATGATAATTTTCATATCTGTTGAAGTATGGTTGCATTACTGACAGATTACATGGTTTAATGGCATCTCATATGAAGTGAGCAGCTTGTGAATGTTTTTACTTAATCAGCAAAGTTTGATAGTCCAAACTTGCCCATCAATTAGTTGAACTAGATTTTTTTTCGCATTTAACAAAATGTACTTCAACTCTGATTCAAATCCTGAGTTAGAAGCAGTTTTTCAAGTGTTTTTTCTGATTAATTAATGTCACTGCAGAATGCATATTAGTTGAAGCTAAGACGCCTACATGCCTAGTTTTCAATTCTTTAACAAAGATCAAGGAAGTTGCAATGTTATGAGTACTCATACCTATTGTGTATATGTATATATGGCTTCCTTAATTTGATAGCCAAGGTTTCAATAGGCTGCTTCTCTAAGAGGAAATTGCATCATGGACCATACAATGATTTTAGCCTCTTTAGAATTCAGAACTGAGTTTGACATCTTTAAAGCAAATCCAAGATAGATCTGATGGCAATATTTTCTTTTTTTAATTTTTCAAATTATTTTTTCAACATAAAAAATACAAACAAACATACAATAAACACACAATATAATCAAAACACAAAATAAAAAAATCTGTAAAAGAACAGCCACTTGGGTATACATTTCAAAACTAATTTCTATTCAAAATATTTATCATATAAACTAACACTGTCTTACACCCACTCCTTCCATCTCTTATCTAACCATACATAAAAATAATTCCATATTCTTGAGGTGCACTGCATCTTCCTTATCTTTCAATAATAATGTAAGCCTATCCATTTCTGCACAATCTAAAAATTTTCTAATTATTTCTTTATCCTTAATCATCTCATCATTCTTCCAATTTTGTGCAAAAACAATTCTAGCTGCTGTGAGTAGATGTACAATTAAATACCACAATTGCTTGTCAAAATCTTCTGGTACAATATCTAATAAAAACATTTCGGGTTTAAAGCTTATTTTTATTTTTGTCATTCCTTGAACCCATCTATGTATTCTTTTCCAGTATCTATTAGCATATTCACATGTCTACCACATATGACAGTATGTACTTTGTTCATTCTTGCACTTCCAACATTTATCAGACACTTCAGACATTTTAGACGATTTCAATGGTGTCATATGTCATCTATAAAACATCTTATATAAATTTTCCTTGTATGCTACTGCTTTTGTCATCCTTAAATTCTTCTCCCATAAAGT
>JANHFO010002054.1:257256-268390 GCA_032468095.1 Pareas carinatus
GATAGATAGATAGATAGATAGATAGATAGATAGATAGATAGATAGATAGATAGATAGATAGATAGATAGATAAAAAATAAATAAATTTAAATGTTAAACATCATTTAAATCAGTAGAAAATTATTCCAGAAGACACAAGTTTAGAATGAGTACTTGTGCACTCTGAAATTGACTCTGTTCCCTCTGTATCCCTTTAGAGATATTTCTGAAGCTGCTGATGTTCTTAGAAGTAGCTAATTATTTTTCATTTTTTATATAACTTTGTCTCTTTCTTCACAATCTATCCTGAGGTTCTAAGTTTACTTCATTCTCTATTAATGTTCTCATCACATTCTTTAGCTTTCCCACACACACCCTAATTCAGTCTACAGATGCTCAAGTCAAAAGGGTGATCCACCTTGTACTGTTCTCACACCTGTGGTTTGCTCAGGACCAGTGTCACAATTTAGGCAGAGTGAAGAGGCTGCCTCAGCAAACCGATTCTGGGTGTTATGAATGTTTTGCTCATTGTGAGCAAAATTGTTAGTTTTTTCACTGATGTTACTGGGAGTTCTTTTACTGTGGAGGCTAAGGAGAGGTAAATCGGCTGTCTTGGCATAAGAGGCTGAAGGATTGTGGCCCTGTAAAATATGTCAAGATAGTCCTCAATCCACTCACTCTTTAATCTCCTGCCGGGCAAAATATGGATGTGGTTTGAAATATGCAGTAGCTTGCTACAGAACCTGCTGTTTTCTTATCGGTTGCTAGGAATCTAAATGTAGGTATTTTGAAATTTTCATCTAGCAAAATGATTTATCATAAAAACAGCAGAACAATCTTTAGTGTACTATTTTCTAGAAATAATTTAGCCATTGAGAATTCTCACACATCTTTAACGATGTTAAGGGGAGAAATCCTCTTAAGTATTTATTACAAATGCAACAAAAATAAGTTAAAGCTTCTTAGTAATGATGATATAAAAAGTCTTCTTAGACATTTTGCTTTTCATTTTATTTAGCATCCAACCTAAGAGAGACTTTTTGAAAATAAAGGCAATTTTTTAAGTGAAGTATTAAATATCAAAGACTTACATTGTAAAAGTACGTCTTTAAAAAAAAAACTTGAGCCATATGCTATCTTTTAAGAGGTTGCTTGAAAATCTATTTTTCTAGCCACAAGAAAATGTAAAGACTTGAATTGATAATTACTGACAAGTCAGCATTCAATATTCTGTAAATTGTAGCATTGCCAAGGAAATAAAAATTAGAACAAGTTTATACAAAGATGTCAGTGGAGTTAGGTAGCAGTTGATGGATTTCTCAGTGGCTTGTACTACATTCACTCAGAGAAAATAAGGACTTGCAATCTCTGTTGTGGTAAATGTGGCTGAGTTTTTATTCAAGTGCATGCGTGTGTCTTATCCTTCACCAGACTTTGAACTGGGAGTGGGAATGTTACAATTATACAGTCTACACATTAATTCCCCAAAGAGTTACTCATGGCCAATGTGACACAAAGAATAGTCAATTAGTCAGTGTAGAAGTGAAAAATAAAAACAATTCAAGTCCTAGTTTTTTAAAAAAAACAATAATCCGTATTTTTCTAAAGAGTAATCATGTTAAAATGTCCACAGCTACCAGTCTGTCAAAAAATAAAAAGCAAAAATAAAAAAGATGGGCAATAATTAGTGTTTATGGACAAGTTCTTGGAGAAAATTAAATATTAAAAAGGTGATATTTTCTGTTAAAGAAGACCTCAGCATTTTAGACATGTCAGGTAAAAGGAAGACATGAACCCATCATTGTAACAAAGACAAAGACAGTGATTTAAAGCAGAGTCATCAGACTGTCCAAGAATGCATGAGGTTCAACAAGTAACAGATTTCAAAAGAAAGTCCCAATGTCAAGAACTATAGTATGAGCAACAAGGTTACTTCATTGTTCTTATAAAGAACTAAAGCAAAATGCTTCTTCTTGCCCAAATGATACTGAGTCATACAATAAATTTCAGGAAAAGCTGCAGCTTCCTTTTTTTCTGTACTTTCTCTTGTGGAATCTGGATTTCAGAAGTGTACTACATATTTGACTCCCAAATGCCTATGCTACTTATTGATGAAAACATTGATCTCATAGTCTACTGGCCCCTTGACCCAGTTTCCATGGGAGACAGGTTTGACTTTGAGATTTCTGTACCTATGATATGTGATTGGACTTCTAGACTGAGAATGCCCAGTGCCAATGAAAACATCAGCAATGATGCAGCAAAAGGAATTTCCTTGTTCTAATTTTTCTAATCATAACTTGTGGTAAACAATTTAACAATCCTAATTATTTATATTTCTAAAGTTTTAAATGTTTTAATTGGACTATCACTAGCCCTATTAGAAAGGATATCAAGACATACATGCATACCTACACACACGCACATACACACAGAGAGACACAAAAGTACATTTAAACTGGCCATCTGAAATTATTTAATTGTATACAGTATGCATTCTAAGCATGTATATTGTTTTAAATATTCCTCTGCATTTCATTTTGTTGAAGCTGCTAAAATTATCTTGGTCAGATGGAAAAATGTGCTAGAAAACTAATAAAACAAATATATACGGTATACAATTGTATAAGAAATCAGCAGCTAGACTACACTTTAAACTCTGCAGTGGCATGTTATTAGTGAGATGTTGCTTATCTAGCAAGATAACTCAGAAGTCACCTTCCTGTAGGAAATATGACAAATGTTAACCTAGTGCCTTCTTTAATGCTTATTTTTCTTGCTTTATCTATAATACTCTGGTTGCAGGCAGCTATGCATTAGTAGTCTCTTAAATTGAGAACATTTGAACAAAAAATTGGCTTCAAGGAAGAGAGATTAAATGATTTGAACATATTTGCTAAAATCAAAAATTCTTGAATAATCATCAGACCATTTCTGATAACAGCGAATGAACTTGATAAAATAAAATGGGGAAAGAAGGAAGTATGTAAAGATCCTTACTAGGTAGTAAACAGGGTAGAATTGGATTTGGAGTGGTAATGAGAGAAATATTTTCTTAAGAAGTTCCTGTAGATAGTGATTAGATACAGATCTCTGAACTTCGATAGTCTACCCGCAAGTATTTGAGTTATAAGCTTAACATAATGTTTGTCTAACTTAGACATTATTTTTGTTATATTTCCAAGACATCTGGTGGAAACACTTTAGAATAAAATATGTTTTCTTTCCTAGCTGGAACTGATCCGTTAATGTAGATAAGAGAAAGAACTATCCATCTCCTTTTCTCTTTTTATTTTTTTGTATTTTTACTTCATGTATAGTAACCTAAAAGTTCAAGGCAAGAAATAAAGCCTCTGTTGTTTTACTAATTGTTTTTAAAAGTTCTGCATTACATCTACATCTCAGTTCTTAATTCTGGGTCATCATTCACATATTTATCCCAATAAGAATTTATCTGAGGGCTAGCAGATGGATTTTCTTCATTTTCCTTAGGTCAGTTGGGGAGGACAGAAGCAGTCTTGGTTGAAGAGTTGACTGATACACTCCTCTCAAAACATCATGTGGTTCATACCTATCTTACACTCCCAGAATACATAAAAGTAGCTTGCTTATTAAAAAGTTGGCTAGACATTCCAAAGAAATTATCTCTCCAAAAAGAGGTATTCTATAAGAATATTATTCTTCTCTACAAAGTTTATTTGTATAATAATTTCCTTCTGTTGGCTGTTGGGGTGGTCTGAGAGCAAGAAAACAGTCTTTAGTCACGGTGTAATAATTTTCCAAATCTGTTACTGAAATTCTTATCCAAAATAAAAAGAAATATGTGACTATATGAGCTACCAATGACATCTTGCTACCACAGGCAATACAAAATAAACTGAGTCATCCTTCCACAAGCATAAAATAATATCAGTTGTCAATGACACTTGGTAAAATCATATCAATGCATATTGTAGAAATACTTGTAGCATCCCATGCTAAAGTGCAGAATTCCTACACCTTGCATAAACTTTATCAGGCCAATGTTCACTTACATAAACATAGCAGTTTGTAATCTAGCCAGATCTTTGGCTCCAGTCTTCTCAGAAGGGATAGCCTTTAAAAAAAATTATATTAGTTCTTTCAAATGTATTATTTTAAGTGAAACCATGTTTTAGAAAAGTGCAAGGTCACAGTCATTAACGTCATCTAGATCTAGACTTGCCATATCTAGACTGCAGGAATCAGATGAGTGTGGGACAACAGCCCATTACAGTTTTCTGTGCCTCTTTTTTGCTATCTGGTAGTCATCTGATGTTTTGCTGCCCAGATATGGCAGCCTTATGTGTGCCCCTTACAGACAATATTAGAAAATAAAAATCCTGGTTTGCTGCAGACCTTTGCAGACATTTTTAAAAAATGAATATCATGACAGGAAGCTATCATTGTCAGTTGCATAATGAATATGCTTACTAGACTAAAAAAATCGATTTTCCTGACTAGTATGTATGTTCATTATTTTAAAACATAAAATTATTTCAGAGTGGCTTAATGATAATAACAATAGCAGTAAACCCAGTTTAGCTCAACTGATAGTAATCAGTTACCAGGTAATCACAGGAGTTTTGTCACTCTAAAACTAAGTCATGCTTGAAGGCCTTCTCAAAGTTTTATTTTCTCAAATTTGCTCTTCCACAAATTCCATCTCAGCCTGAGGTGTTAGGCTTGCAACTCTAGAGTTTCTGACAGTTGTAATTCCATCGTATCTGGAGGCACCAGGTTGGAAAAAAGCTGATCTTGGCCAAACTCCCAAATTTAGAAGCATTCCTAGCAAATTAATCCATGCTACTGAAAAAGATAATAATTAACCAGAAAGATCATTTGTTGATTTGAAGTCTGAGCTCAACTCATGTTAAATGATCATGCTAAACATGCTGTTCATTGTATGTAGCTAAAAGAATACAATAATGTGGTAGATCGTTGCAGTATTATGGACCTGGTGAGATTCTAGGGTAGAAGCGGAAGCTGTCATGAATCCTTTTAGAGATCAAAAGTATCTTGCTAGAGAAAAGTAGACTATTAGAAGCTGAACTTAGCTTTTTGTCAGCATGAAAAAACATGCTCTTTTCTTTTTTTTCCATGGGAAAGGTTCAAGTAAATCTTCTACTGCAACCTCAATTGGTACTCTTCAGGAGCTACTCTGAGTCCTTCGGGAGAAGGGTGTATAAAAATTAAATAATAATAATAATACTCAGACGGTACATGAAATCTTTTAAAATTTGAGACAGCTTTAAAATGTTATAACATGCAAAATAAATGATTCTCCTTACTCTGTAAAATAGTCCATTACTGGGATGAAAATGTGTTATATTCTCAGATAGCCCCAACTCAAAATTATGGAACAAAAAAATCTTTCTTTATATCTTGAAGAGTTTTTAAGCTTAGTCTTCTTTTATGGTGAAAGAGTCATATTATCAAATTATATCCACATATCAGTAAATTAACACCATCTCTTGGTTAGACCAAAGTCCTTTTTAATGCAGTATTTTCTATTTCATTGTCGCCAATCTTTAGTGCTCAAAAGTATTTTCCACATAACTGATATTTAAGACATGCTACTCCTAGTAAGGAAGTAACATTGAGCCATAGCCCGTATCGATCTGTCTTCCATGCATTTATCCAATTTCCTTTTAAAACCATTGAACAAATGCTTGCTTTTGTCTGTTCTAAACCTTTTTTCAGTCAGCTTCAATGGATGGCCTCTGATACTAGTACTTTGAAAGGGAGAAAAACTGTCCATTTTTTTTCATGCCATGCATGGTTTTATGTATCTCGTTGGTGTTCTCTGAGCTTGGTTGTTTACCTGCAGACATTTCATTAACCAACTAAGTAGTGAATATTGTAATCAGTAATAATTAATAAAATGTCTGCAAACAAAATTGAAGCTCAGAGAACACCAAGAACTCCATAGCTCAAGCCTAAACTACAAATAATATCTTCTAGTTATGTAACTTAATTATGCCCTTGTTAGGGTGCCTTTAAAAAGAGAATGAGAGAAAGAGGAGGAAGAGAGCAGGCATTTTGGATAAAACAACTGGTTTTCATCAATTAGAAAAAGGCAGCTAGATAACATTCTTGTTCCAATATTTTGTAATATGTTAGATTTTACTTCACACTCAGGAGTCACTTCACCTGGTGAAGTGACTCCTCCTATATCCATGTTTTTAAACAAGTACTTTTATTTCCCCATCCTGGTTTTAAAATTTCTAGCAATGGAATAGAAACACCAAATATTTTTTCAAGTTTTATGGACATGAACCTTTTTCACAATCTCTTTGTCTCTTTTTTCTCTCTTGATTATTATGTCCATCTATTAGTCTATTTTAAATGTTGGCCCTATCCTTTTCACATGATTCAGAATAGAAATATGTAGACTGTATATCATCATAGGCTAACTAGACTTAGGTTGCTTTGAGACTAAACAGCTCTCTTGTAATAGAATTTCAGCCATGAATTTTGTTTAAACTACTGCCGGATGGAAACAAGATAACTCACAATTCAGAAACTGAACTGTAGATCAAATGTATTTTGGTTTTAGGGAAGCCCCGAGAGCTGATTTGGGGTGATAATTATATTCTCAGTTCTTCTTAACTTTCTTAGAATTATTGGCACTGGCATCACTAAAAAGCAACTTATTTAAATGTAATAGTTCCTGAACTCGGTACAGGTGTTTCTTTCTTCATGTGTAAGGACTGAATTTAAAACTGAAAAAGAATCTAAAATCTTAAACAACCAAGGGGCCCATTTTACTAGTTTGAGGCCACTGGAATGTATTGGTTAGAAAAATATGAAACTCAAGTATCCTACTTCCCACATTTTAAAAGTTCCCATGCTTATCTGTATCTGCAATAATTACAGTGTGTCTATAGCAACTAAACCTCATACAGAAAATTATTTCAAACATCACATTACTATCTAAATTAAGATAAGAAACAGACAGAAAATGTAAGATGCAAGTGATATCCAAATATCAAGTAACTGAAATTAATAAGTTTAACCTGCTTCTTGAAGCCCAGAAGATACTGTATGAAAATACTGTGGAGATCAGAAGGGAGCGAGGACTAAAAATCAGAGCAATATAGGAAAATTATGAAAATGAGAGTAAAAGGGAAGAAAACCCTATTTAAATGTGAGAAAATATACAAAAGATTGGTTGGGGCAAGGAATGAAAGGTTGAATGGGAAACTAAAATACTGTGGGAAAAACATATAACATCATGCCTTTCCCTTCTAAATCTACCATAACAATTCTGAAAATATTTTCTGGGGTACCTACTTTATAAGGGGTACAGAGATATGCAAGGCGTAGAAATCAAAATATTTTTAGAAAAATTAAATATATATATATTAAAATTAAAAGTCAAAAACAAACTGGCACATATTCAAAGGCATTTTGATTTCTGAAAATGTGGAACAAGTTTTAAGAATGGAAATGCCTTCTTAGAAATTTCCCAGCATCCACAGATCTGTATACATATTATGTATAAAGATCCAGAACTCTTTCCATCGGACAGCAAGATAATACTCCAAAAACAAAATGTACAGAATAGGACCAACTCGTGGTATGGAAGGAGGAGCCAGCAAAAGTTAAGAGTTTGAAAATGGGCCAAATCTGAACAGAAAACTAGAGGGAAAAAATCCTCATACTATCTTATGGGGAAAAATGCTTGCTCCATTTTTATCATTTTCTTCAAACCTCCTGGTCATAGATGCAACTTACCCTCTTCTTCTCAGTTCACTTATACGCATGCACATACAAAAAATGTTGCTGTATTCTACATGCTTTTCCATTCTGACCATCAGCTTATGCACTTTTATTCTGTGCGTAATTAAACTGAGCTACTTTTGGTAGGTATTGGATATTCTGGAATATAGGCTTTAAAAATGTACAAATGTACGTGTCTGTCTCCCTCCTCTTCCCTCCTCCCCATCTTAAACAATTCTACAGGAGAAAAATAGAAACATGTTAGTATTGATTTAATGTCTTTATTGTTCAGTGTATAACTAATCGTTGATGGGGTTTGACTTTGAGAATGAAGAAAGATTCAAATGGATCGTATAATGGATTGTAATAATGGATTGTATATAACAAACAGCTATGTAAAAGAGGTGCGTGATTATAAAGAGGATGAATTCCATTTTGTTTGCTTCATTTTAAAGAACAATGGAAACCCTTTTGGAGGAACGTGTCTCAAAAGTAAAAATAAAATAAAAGTGATGATATAGCATTTAGAATATACAGAAAATACTGCACACTGTTTTCTTACAGAAGTCACAATTAGCGCTATAATTTCTGAGAAATCCAAGAACAACCAAAGAAAAATATAAAATGGATTATGGCCAACTGTTTTTCCCTGCATATCTTAAGCAGTATATAATGAGAATAGGAATCTTATGCAGATGACATGAAAGGGAGTATAATCTTCTTTGACAGATCAGTGAAGGACAGGATACATTTCAGTAGCTGAGTGACTACTTAAAAAAATGGCGGCCAAAGACTCAGTAAGTAGAACAGAGGATTTTTGAAGAATTTTGTTTGGGGATGCTTGGAAGTTTGGGGTTTGGTATATTAAAGTTTATGCAACAATCTGTCTCATCCTGCCAAAGTTATTGTCTTTGGCTCTGGATGGGGCAGCACTCCCTTGCACAGATCTGGTGGACAGTTTGGAAATCCTTTTGGATTCACAGGAAGAGAAGAGGGACAGTCATGGCTAGGGAGGGGGTGCTTTTGCACAAATTCATCTTGTGTACCAATTCCTGGATGGAGAGGCCATGCTCACAATCACTCCTACCTTAGTCACCTCCCATTTGGATTACTGTGATGCGCTGTGCATGGGGTTGCCCTTGAAGATCATCCAGAAGCTACAACTGGTCCAGGATGCAGCAGGCTGTACAGCTTTGAGTGCCCTGTGGTTCACCTGAGTAACACCACTGAAACATTGGCTCCTAGTTGCTTTCTGAGTGCAATTTAAAGTGCTAGTTGTCACCTTTACATGGCACAGGGCTAGATTACTTTGGGACTGCTGCTCCCTAAAGATATTTCCTGCTAGGTTACATAGGGTTGGTGCACTCCAGATCATCTTTAAAAATTGCTACCTGATGGGACCGTGGAATTATTCCTTCTTGGTGACCGTCAGGCTATTTGGAACACTTCCATCTGAGATCCAAAGGATACCTTCTTTTGTCTTCTGGAGGGTTGAGAAGACTTTTCCCCCAAGCATTGGGCTAGGATGGGGATTGAGCTGCGAGGACGAATGGCCTGGTGCCAGGGGGAGGGGGAACGTACTATTTTTTAAAAAACTCTGTTTTTTATGAATTGTTATGAGCCGTCTAAAATCATCATTTGAGGTAGGCAGTCATATAAGTCCTATAAGCAAATAAATAAATTTTCCCATTACAGTGATCTGATTTATAAGTATTGCAAGAAGTACAAAAAAATTGGGGTTAGGAAAATTAGTGAGGCCCCTGTAATAATAAGTGCCCCATTCTCCATCTCATGTAGTGCTTGAGCAACCTCAACTAAAGACCTCAACTAAACTTCCATATACGGAAATGTAAAGACCCAAGATAGGAGTTCATGAAATGTAAGATACAAGACTGCAGAACTGCAAGCTTACCTTCAGGAAGCAATCAATTTCGTTTGTTCTATAAGGGTAAATGCAAAGCTGCATAGAAGACACTTTATTGTTTCCAGTATTTTTTAATCTACAAAAGAATAAAGTAATTAGAATAATGTAATTATTAATTAATAAGCTGCAGTCAGAAAAGCCAACAGGTAGCATTCTTAAATCACAGTTTCTTCTACCTGCATCTCAGCAGGTCCACTTTACCTTCAGGTAAAAAGAAATATTTTTAAGAAATTATTCTTCGAGGTCTTTTCATGTTAAGACTCAAAAAAATTTAATCTGACTGCTTACACCATTCTTTCTCTTTGTTCTTCCTTTGTGTTCATTTTCTAGTAATTTTTCATATTAGTGGTTGGCCACGGCAGCAGTTCTTTAGGGACATTGGCAAAGAGGCCAGCTGTAATGTTGTACAATCTGGCTGTAAAGTGATTCTCGTTTATGAACCTCAAAACAGTGCTTATACCAGTAAGACATTTGGTTTTGTTCTTCAAAGATTATGTCTAGCCAGATGGTGAGAGAACAAGACTTTAAAGAGAAGTGGACTCTATTCCCATATCTATTGTAGTAGTCTATCATCTCCTTTAAATGTGCCATGTACTATATTCTACTTCGCTAGTTGAAATACTCAGGTTGTGTTGAATAGGAAAGGCCTCTTCTATGTGCTGTTTCCCATAATTCTGAACTGCTGAACTTCTGGTGTTAAATGCAATTGTACTTTAAACATGGTAATAAAATCTGGATTGTTTTAACTATCTTGCATGCTTTGTACAAGTTGTATGCACCCTTGATGAAGTAGATTGAATATACACTTGATAAATGTACTTTAAAGTTTAAAAAAATTAAACATACTTGCTACATATTTTATTGTATCTTGGGAAAAAAGTAGGAAATGAAAGTCTTCATTGAGCAGGCAAAAATAATAGTATAGATAGATTTTTCTATTAATGAGATCTTTGGAAATTTTGTGAGATCTATTTTTTCTAATCCTTAATTAATTACCGATTAAAAACAACAATATATTACATACATAGGGTTTCTGTTGTTGTTTTCCCCACAAAAACATGGAGAGGTCATCTAGCATGCATGGTCTCTCTCGTTTTCCTTCTTTCTTTCCTCACTCGTTTCTTTTTATTAATTCCATATTATTTTTACATTTTACATTATTTGCATTATTCTTGATATAATCTTTTATCACTGTGGTTTCAAGTCCGTCCATCATATCCATCAAATACTTGTATGACTAATTCAAATTTGAGTCTTTTCTTTCACCCTTATTCAACTGTATGATTTTATAGACCTTACGAAACCACAATTTTTACCCATTTTACACATTTTCCCCTGATTTTTGACTTGTCTTTATTTGGATGTTTATCTTTTATGTTTAATATTTTTTAATTGATTTTACCATCATATCAAAAATTTTACAAATCTAGTCATCCATTACAACTACCTTTCATTTAAATTGATTCCCTATACATACATACATACATA
>JANHFO010002054.1:357802-370048 GCA_032468095.1 Pareas carinatus
AACGCCGACCACCACCGCCGTCATCTTAGTTCTTCTCCAAGGGGGTACTCTCCGGGGTATCCCCGGGGGGACCCCCACGGGGGGGAAATATCGGCCCCCTTGGCGGCCGCCAAGAGACGTCGCCGAACGTCGGACCACCACGCCGTTTGCCGTGTTTGCCGCGTCGCCGGCCCGCCATTTGCCGCGCCGCTGGCCGTCGTGACCACTGCCACTGCCTCTCCCATAGAGGTTCCCGCCAGGGAAACCCCTCAGGAAAACCCCTCGGGAGTCCCCAACATCGGGCGGGAAGAAACACCGGTCTCCGCGGGGGCCGCTGGAAACATTGCCCGACGCCTTCGCCTTCCTCGTTGGCTCGAAGTTCGGCGCCTCGGCGCCTCAGAACTGCCCCAGGAAAATGTGGAACTGTCCTGGTCTTCTTGAAAATCCCTTGATGTCTTCCAACCTGTCCTGCTGTCAGTTGCCTGCTCCACTCCGCTCTGGTTTGCCAAGTCTGCAGTTCACACATGTCACCCCAATGCCCAGGGTGTCCAACCAGTCAAGGCCAACCAGACTAGTACATTGGCTCCCAACTACAAGATCCAAAGGAGCCTTGAACCCCTTAAACTTCACTGAAATGGTGGCCTCCCCCTTTACAGGGACCTTCGCTTTTTGAAAATCCATCAGCCGCAGCATAGACAGATGGAGCCTGATATTTTTCCTACTCCTTTCACAAATGTGAAAGAAAGTGGCATGGGAGATTATGGACAGGGCAGACCCTGTGTCCAACTCCATTCTGCATGGAACCCCTTTAAGTTTAATGGACAGGATCAGTTTGAGCTTGAGTGGCTGCTGAGCTCCGATCCTGCACAGGGACCACTGGTTGGCACAGTAGCCAAACCTGCTATGGCTAGGGGCCCCATACCTTTCCTAGCCTCTCTGTGAGGCAGGTTCCTTGACTGTCCCCAGCACATGAAAACAATGTGTCCTGCATGCCACACGACCAATCGCTTTCTGGAGCTGGCAGTCAGCCCTATCATGTTTGCCACCACAGACCTGGCATCACTGGTACTGTGCGATTTTTCCAGTTGGCACCTTGTTGCTCTCCGGCTTCTCAGCCACCCAGTCGACCTTCGGCTCGCTGCCCTGGTCAGCCTCTTCCTGATGGATTTGCACAGCTGGCTGGTCACCGCTGTCTGTCTGCTTGTGGGAGGGTCGCGCGATCAGCACGGTCCCTCCAGTAGCTTCCTCAGCCATGACCTCCCTGACTCCATCTTGGAATGTCAGGGTTTGTAACAGCTTTTGCTGCACCAGCCTGTCCTTGAGGCCACAGATGAAACGGTCCTGGAGCTGCTCCTCCGTGAATTTGCATGGCCTTGCTGCCTGCCGTAACCCAGCCATGAATTTCACAGCTGATTCCCCTTGCTGCTGATCTCTGCGTTCATATGCATGTCTCCATGCAATGACCGAGAACTGTGGCTCAAAATGTTACCTCAGTCTGGCAGTGATTTCCTGATAGGGAATGGACGTGATGGCGGCAGGGGCAAATAAATTATCTGCAATCTCAAACATCGCAGAGCCAGATGCACAGATGCATAACAGGGTGGTGATTTTTAGATTGTCTTCAACCACCTTGTTGGCCAACAGGAAAGCATCCAGTCAAGCCTCATAAGAACACCATCTTTTTGGATGAGCGGTGTCAAACTCATCCATCCTGCCCATCTATGCCATAGTGCCAGTAGGTCTGCAGGAGTTGTCTCTGCCATTTGCAGCAAGCTTCTGTCGGACCTTGGTGTGCTTACTGGGATAGGTCTGCAATGAGAACTGTCAGACAAGCAGATGGGGGAGGGGGTGGCAAACACAGTTGCCTTACCCCTGGAGCTTCTGATACCTAGCTGCTAGATTACACCTTTGTCGCCACTTGAAATGTAGTGGACAGAAAGTAGAAATGAGGCTTGTGTGAACCAAAACAGATTTTATTCAAAGAACAGCAAGCTAACTAGAACAAAGACAGAATTGCAATCAGAAGCCGAAGCTGTCAGTGCGTGTCGGATATTTATATCTTCTGACAGCTCACAGCTGTAGCCTATCAGCATCTGGACAACTCCCACACTTATTTCAACTCCTGGACAACTCCCACACTAAAGAGCCCAGGGTGTTTTGCTATTTTTGACTTGCAGGGGCTTTTACAGGTTTGTGTGCATTTTTGCAACTGCTAATGATCTGGCTGTTTGGTTCTGGCCAGATTGTTCTGGGCGCTTCAGGGCAAAACCCATTGGGGACACAATGGAATGAAAGGAACTGATGCATACCAATTGCTCAGTCTATAATTCCACTAAACTCATTTATCAATTCAAACAATGATTCATTTTAAGAACAAGCTACAGAAAACTGACACTCATTGTCGACAGTACAGAGATAAAATAACAAATGTGCTGTATCTGCTTTCAGGTTAAGCATCACAATCAACATTGGTTGTGCCAATGAGCTTGGCAGATAATGAGGAGGTAAACTATAAAGATGTGAGCATCACTTTATTAGACCACTCCCATTGGCATTAGCAAGCAAACTGTACTTTCTAGTAAATCTTAAGCCCTTTAAATATTCAGTGATTTCAACGTAATGACCCAGGAAATCATTTAATCAGACAGTCTTCTGGTGAAATCACATTGATGAAGTTAGTGCTTTCTCACATGCCTATTTTCTCAACAGAATAACACTGTAGTTTGTGCTGACTAAATTTTACTCCAGAAATTGGTAAAAAAATGAATTTTTTCCACCGAAGTCAAGATTTGGTAGAAATCAGGATGGGTAACATAAAAGTAAACATTTAATGCCACTATACATTTATATCTTTTAAACATATTTTGACAGCATATTTCACACCTCATATACCACAAAAGGTAAGAGCCTTTTTAAGTCAGCAAACTGTAAACTTTACATTTTTATGTCAAAAGGCTTGACATATTCCATCAATATGCTTGCAGACGATGTCTTTTTCTGTTTCTTTTCCACTCTTGTCCTACTCCTTCCAGTGTTTCTTTCTGGTCCAATAAAGCTGATCTGTTTTAGGACAACATTAAATAGTGTGTCTGTCTTGAAGTGGAGCTTTTCATGACTGACCCAGTAGAAGCATTTTGCTCAAGGCAAAGGACACTTTTCAACCTTACATGACTTTATTGTATCACTCACTATGAAAAAGAACATTGCCACAGACAGAACGCAATGGACTCAGCAAAAGTACACATTAATGCATAGTACTTAGATAAGCATTTCCAATCATGATGGGTAAATAAATTATAAAATACAAGCAAGTCTATAAAGCAAGAACATCCTGAGTTTACAAATAAATTATGTCCTTCATAATGACAAATAGATGATGGATGTCAGACAGCAGTTTCAGCAGGGGAAACTGGGGATTAATTAAAATGTAGAAAAAGTAGTATCCATATATACCCAAAATCTCCAGGTAATTTGTTTTATTCATATATCCATTCACACATATATTATACAATAGATAGGGTAACTAAGTCCATATAGAGAGTATATGTAATATAGATATTGCTGAAACTGCTTTTAAGCACCATTTTTATTACCATCATTTTATAATAAATGTTCTATGAGTAGGACCACTCAAAGTTTTATAGAATACATTTATCTTTCCTTAAGGGAAATTGAAAGGTTAATTTAAATGAGTATCACTTAAGAGTTTCATCTGAAAATATTGTATTTTTTTAAAAAAAAAACCTTCAGGACAAAAGAATTATTAGTTCGTATAGTATGTCCTTCAACTCTGGAATTTAGTGCTGGTGATACTATTAACTTGGATGATTGCATAAATTATTGGAGAACAAACTTATCAATTGTTAGTTTTCATGCTGCTACATTATAACCCTATTAATGAATATTTCCTTCATGTCCTTGTAGTGCCATCAAAACAACAGATTACATACAGCTTTGCTCTGATTCATCATTGCTTTTAACTCAACAATTTCCTTTTGCATTATATCTGACTTTGATTAAACTAACTAAAAACCAAATTTGAATATAATTTCTAACAGATGGTGTACATAATATGCAAATGAATTACTACTTCTCAATAATATTGATTCTAGACAGCAACACCTTTTGAGAAACCTACAACAATCTCTTACTTGGTTTGAGGCAACTGCTTTGTGATGGAAAAAAAATCTGAAACTAATTTAGAATGATCAAACCATTGAGAGTATGACAATCTGATAAAAAGAAAAGAATAAAAGATACACACAGAATAGGGAATTACATAAATGTTAAGCAGGTGTTGAACATGGAATTTTGTTACTATGACAGACCAATCAATATTCAGAAATCCTTGTATGAGCCAAAAACCAGTCAATTGTTTTGGATTATGGAATGCCATGTGAAGTAAACAGATAATATAAGTTGAGACTTTATGTGTGGTAATGAATTGCTATCTCATGTATTTGACTAATAGTTTACATTTTGGCTAGGACAATAATGAAGGCAACAGATGCCATTTTAGATGCCAGTTACATACCCATGTTCCATCAGAAATCATACACACAATGCAGGCATTGTGCTTTCGCATATTAATGACAAGGCATCTGTGATGTTATACTCTTATCCTCACATAGGCTAATAGTGTGTCAGATGATAAGAAGATGAATTATAAAAAACCCTGATTCATGTTTTGTTTTGATCCCAAAAGATTTTATATGACATGGGCATCCATTAAAACTGAAGATCTGGAATGAATGAGATGCTAATTTAGCGATACTCAAATTATTTTCTCATCAATTGGATGCTATCTTTTTTGAAAGATGACATGAAACAAATGCGTTAGCTTGACTTTATAATCTGAAGCATAAACATTTCTTTAAAGTATGGTTTCTATAAAATGCAGCATAAATAGCCAGTTTATTCAAATAAAAGATTTTATTGATGGGGTTTGTGATGAGCTTTATTAGTTAAGTTCTAATGCTTGTGAATAACTATGCCAACTCAAACACATGAATACATTGGTTTCTTTTACTGTCCAATTATTTTTACACATAGGTTATTAGGTACAGTATCATATCTATTTTCCCATGATACAGCTTGGAAATACAATTCAGAAAAATTGAAAAGCTGGCTAGAATGCACAGCAAATAAGAAAAACTGTGCTAATGTATACTTTTGTTTCTGAGTCTCATGTGGAACAGTATTTTCACTCTTTCTCATCAAACTGCCACTTAGGAGCTGCTAAATTTTGCCTCCAGGAGAAAATAGGTCACAAAGGAAACAATTCAGATTTGGAAGAATTAAGTTCTGTCAGCATCACAGCCCAAAAATAGATTGAAGAGATGAAGAGTTACAGCTTTTTGAAAAAGCAACCTGTACATCTCTTACTATTTAGTTTAGCTGTACTACAGTATACATGTGGATGTATATTTAAGTCACCCCTGTAGTTCTTAATTCATTAAATCACACCCAGTGATTTAATGTGAATGCATATATTGATACAGTGTGAATGTATCATAGATTAACTTCTACACTTAGTGATAACCAAATTTAACTGCTCTAAATGCTGAGTAACCTTGCAACTGTTTTATTTGATTTTGTTAATTGATAGCCAGTGAAGGAACCATTCAAACCCTTACTCAATTCCAACCGGATGTTTACCACACTCTTTTATCATCAAGTTAGAAACTAACTTGTTCTTCTAGATCAGGAGAATATAGGTAACTGAAATCACGAATGAGAAATTTTGAGTAGAAAAGTCAAAGTAGATAAATAGAAGTAGTATTAGTCAAATAGAAATACAAGTGGACAGCAATGCCTAGAAAAGTCACATCTATCAATGTATCTTCCTTTTTATAATAACAAATTGCCAAAAAGGGTGACCTTATACTTATTAATTTAATATTTAACCTTGTTAATCATACTAAGATTTATTTAAATCTTATAGGCAGCTACTCAAATACATTCTTATGATATGTCATGTTCTTGTTATTCCCCCATAAACAGAAGTTAAAAGAAAGAATGCAGACAGTGAAGTTCAGAGCAAATAATAAAAATCAACCGTTCCTCTTGGGGTGATCTTTTGAAGGCATACTCTGCAGCTCTTTGCTATTATTCCCAATAGGTTCAGTGAGAGGATTTTAACATTTTATAAAAGGATTTTGTGATCAAGTAGAACAATAATATTTTGGATGAATAGGTGTATGTGATCCTCAAAGAATTTGATTTCTACTAATGGAAATTTGCTCATTGAGCACAGAGCTGGAATATATGCAAATAATGCTGTGAAAATGACATTGCACTCAACTATTATTAATTGCCTAATGGACTTGCTGCTCTTCTTCCAATTCTTCTCATTTTCTTTTTTGGATTAATTTATTAAAGGAGTGTTTACCTTGTGAAACAATACAAATTTCAAAGAAAAAAGTAAGAAAATTGATAAGTAAATAGAAAAGTAGTAAAAAAAAGACAAAAAAGCAAGACACAGAAAGATAAAAGATAATTTCATGACTTCCAATCTTCTTTATAGCAGTTATAAATGCATTTCTATTTTATTCTCTCTCTTTCTCCATTGTGGATCCCTTCTTTTCATAGTCTACCATTTCCAATAATGAAACCCATAAATCATGTTCATATTTTTCATTGTTCAGCAAAAAGTACATAAAGACTAAGAAAAATAGTTATTCTGTTTTACCTAATCAAACAAGTAATTTTTGTCATCTCCTCAAATTCTGTCCTCTTTGCCAACTATTCCTCCATTTAGTTTTTTCCCCCAAAGTATTTCCATCTTTCTGCATTTAATAATCTTACTCTCTTCTCCCATCTTCTGAGAACCATTTTGTTCCACAGAAAGATGGCTATTTTCTTTTTCCTGTAAATTTTTTACAATGCCTTAATTAAATTTGGTAGGTTTATTAAAGAGTAGTAAAATTTCTTTATCTCATTTGGGTATTCATAATATCACTAAAAACCAGTTTATTCCATAGTGGCTACAACTGTCCATCCAAGCTTACTTGAAAGCCTTAATGAATACATTGGACTTTAATTCTGAGTAAAATTGGTTATGATTCCACTGCTCAGTTTTACCCTGCAAGCCTCTATTATTTAGAGTATAGGATTGGTCTAATAATTTTTCCTTTTAATTTAGGCAACCGCATACATACACAAACAGCTTTGTCCATGAGCAGATCAATCTGTTCCATAGGCAACATGAATCTGATTAACTTTTAATAAAACAGAAGACAGCAAATTGTGATCTCATCTTTTAATACTTCTGGAAGTTTCATTTTACTCCTAACATTAATTTATTTAAAAATAGAAGAAAAGAACTGAGTTCTCATTATAGTGGAGGTGAGGATGATGAAATGTCTGTATTTGAATTTTAGCCTATGAAAAGTATAGTGAAACGTATTACTTCCATGGCTATATAGTCAACTGCCGCTACTTAACCATGAGGTAAAATGCTCTGATCCAGATAGGACTTCACTTGTCAGAAGCAATCTTTTATATTCATATTAATAAATAAATTCCCCCATTTATCCAGCCTGCCAGAAGGAGTTGGGTAAACAATTCCCTAAACACTGGTTTCCTATATTTTAAAAAGTAGAACCTCCCACATTTAGAAACAGAGAGAAAGAGATCAGGCTAAGAACTGTTTTCGTTACAATCCCCTTTTGCTGCCAAGAAACATTCATATTTTATTTCTAAGGATTATATGGATTGAAGTCATGGTGGGTGCCGATGTTATGCTTCTAAACATAAGAACCCTATCAGTTGAGATCAAGATTCTACCTTGTCTAGCTTGTTATTTCTCCCGCTCCTCAATTTATGGTCTCAAGGAGGTCTACATGCAGGATAGTAAGGCAAGAACACTCTCTATTGTACTGTGGCAATTTATGTATGGTACATAAACTACATTAATGTTGACCAAGTACTTTCATTCTTGACTTTTAATTCATTTGTAATTAACTTTTTTGTACATATTTTATTCTATTTATGCATATAGCACATATGAAGATGCATAAAATTAAGTGTTTTCTAACTATATGTGGGTTTGGCCTATAGGTCAGATGGTCTTTAACCTTAATAAAACAATGAAAAAAAGAAAGAATGCCAAATCAAATTAATCGACTTAGAGGTCTGTGATTTAATTAGATAACTGTAACTTTACACACTTTCATTTTGTATTTTACTTTTCATAATGCACTCTTGAATATTTTTTGTATTCTGACTCAGCTGGATAAGTAACATTAACCAATTCAACATTTCTGTTGTATGGGTAAGCAAAGATCAGCACACAGATAGGGAAAGTTATAGGAACTGATAGCACAGAATCAGTAATTTTAATTCTAAGTTAAATAGTTTTAGTCTTTCTATGGAAAGATTATGAATGCTTGCAGTTTATCAGTATTTTTATCTGGTTAAACAAAATCTAGAATTATAACATTCTTTGGAGTAACAACTTTACAAGGATTTTTTTCCCTTTTCTTTTCTTTTCTTTTCAGCAAAACTGTTCTGTTATTGAGACCATCGCTAACTGAGAACAAATTAGGTATCTGCAGAGTTGGCGAAAAACATTAGGAGATAATGATGATGATAATGCTCGTAAGCATACAAAGATTTCTGAGTTGACTAAACAGATTCTGAACCTTATTAATTAAATTCTTGTGCTTATAGAGTTTGAAATCATAAAGATGAGTGGAGTCACAAGTTATCTCAACCGGTACTGAGGAAACACTTTGATGAGATGATTTTCAAGGTCCTCCCAATCGAATTCTGATAGCACTATAATTGTAATATTAGGAAAAGTTAATATATTAACCAAATAGGAGTGTTGACTGAATATGCATAACAATGTATTTCAGTACCCCAAAGGAGAACATATTAAAAAACCATGTGATACCTCATATTCTTAGTGCCAACTGAAATCTTACCATGTTGTAAGAAAATCCACATTTTTGTTTTTATTAAGAGCTGGGAAACCTACTTTTCCCTATTACATCAAACATCTGTGGGATTAATTTAGAAGTTTTAACTTCTTTTTTTCTTTGAGTGGTCTTACTCTGCTCTTGAACAACAAAAGACAGTTAACATTTATTCATATGCTGTATCAGATAAGAAATATCTCTACAAACACAAGTTACGTAGAAACAGCAAGTCAGAAATAGAATAAAACACCAAGTGAAAATAACAGGCTGTAAATACATTTCAAAAAATGTGATTTGATTTTTTTGTCTTTTTCTTTTTGTCGACTAGCACCATCTGTACAAGCAGTATGAACATAAATGTTTGGATAATAAAGATTTGCAAGGCACTTCAGACAGTTTTCTCATGTATTTTTACTATACTGGGGCTTTCAGTAGCTCCCTACACCAGCTTCTTCATTCCTCTTCAGTTATTGATGGGCTGGGGCTGTGGGGTAAATCACTTATGCAGCGGTTCCTATGTACAAACATGTCCTTAAGATTTCTCAAAGTGCTCTTTCAGGCTTGAAGAATCCACATCCTTATTTTTCAGTTTCTTTGCTTTCCAACATATATTCAGCATAATTAAAAAAAATCCATCTTCTCACACAGAGTCAATACATGACACCAACCTTCATCCTCATTCTGGGTCTTTGGGATACAAGTTCAAAAAAGAAGGAAAGGGATGTCTGGCAGTAGTCCAAAAGATTCTTGAGGTTAATTCTTCATCGACGTCTGGAAGAGATGTCAAAGCAGGTGATCATCATGAGGTGGGCCTTGCAATAATTGACACGATTCTCTAACCGCTCAGTCACACATTCAAGAGCCTCCAAGTACTCCAAGGAATCCAAGTCAAAAACATGGTCCAGATCAACTGTAAAAAAGGAAATAAAGACTGGTGGAGAAACAAGACTAACCCATTGTATTGTTGGAGATGGAAATGCAAGTGCTATCTTATGATCGGAATGGTTTATGTTCCATATATGGATCTGCAACATTTAATGAATGTATCTAACGTTCATAAGTTCAAGAATCCACTCATGCTACTATTAAAAAAATGTTCACTGTCTGGGTTGAAAACAGCTATACCGAATAAAATAAAATTATTCCATAAAAAATAAAAAAATCATGGCCTTTTCAGGCTGTTTACTTAGAATGACCTTCATGCATTAGTGTTCCCATCACCAGATGTTTTCATTCACTCATCTCTAACCTAGTTTCCTCTAGATGGCACTTGAAATTGAATACATTTGGAAGAAAACAGGCTGAAGAAGGTTATCAAAACCATTTATCCTCAGGTTGTGGGGTAGAAAAGTTGTGAAAGGTTAAAAAATCAAAAGTGACATTTGAAGCCATAGACAAAATGTGTATAAGATTCAAAGAAGCAATACATTCAGAACAACGGTTATTATATTCATGTTTTCTTTCCATCTGTACTGTATTTATATATTAAATCTGTATACTACATTTTATCTGGAAGCAGACACAGCACTGCTTTCTATTGTTCACAAAACAGCTAGATTGCTCATTGTTCATGAATGATTCCTTATTAAATGAGAGTGAAGAATTAAGTGAAGTGCCACAAAGTGGAGTTCCGAGCTCCCTACTTATCGCCATTTGTATTAATGGATGAAGAGGCAAATGGAAATCTATCAGATTTGTGGATGACATAAAATTGGATGGGTTTGCTAATAATCTTAAAAGACAGAAATGAAATTAAAAATGATCTTGATAGGTTAATGACTTTAGCTGGGGATAATGCAATTTAATAGTACCAAATGCAAAGTTATTCACTTGGGAAACAAAAAATCTAGTGGTTAAGGGATCAGATTAGAAACCAGAAGACTTTGAGTTTTACTCCTCTTTAGGCATGAAAGCTGGCTTGGTGACTTTGGACCAGTCACTTTCTCTCAGCCCCACAGGGTTGTTGGTGTGAACAAAATAGAGGAGGGTATATTAGGTATGTTCTCCCCCTTGGGTTATTTTTAAAATAATAATACAGGTGAGATAAAAATAAATACATACAAAATAAGTACTGACTGGATGACTGCACACTAGTCACTTATGCCCTAGTCATCTCACAGCTCAACTACTGTAATGCACATGGAGCTACACTTGAAAACCACTTGAAAGCTTTCAATGGTCTAGAGTGCAAGGCCTGAGCTACACTGGTTGCCAGTATAATTCCAGGTATGATTCACAGTCCTGGTTATTTCCTATAAAGTCCTATGTGGCATGGGGACAGGTTATTTGAAGGACTGTCTACTTCCTATTGCTTTTGCCTAGTCAATGTGAGCCAACAGTGTTAGCATGCTACAGGTCCTTTTTATTAAAGACTGTCATATTTTGGGACCCAGGAAACATGCCTTCTCCTTCTGAAACATGTCCTCTGGAATGAGGTCCTTGCAAGATCAGGGGAGCTTCCATCCTGTTGCCACTCTGGAAAGTGACTGGAGTGCCTTATGGATATATTTTGAATATGGTTTTCTCATGAATGGCTGGATCTCCACCTTATGCATTCATTTATATTATGCTAGTCTATTTTTATCCTGCTTTGTTGTATTTGCTACATTGTAAAGTGTTCAGAGCCTGGGAGTTGGGTGGTCTCAAAATCACCAGCACCACCACATTGGTAATATTTGTTAAAAATATCTTGGAATAATAGTTGATTATCAACTGAATGGTGAGTTGTGGATGCAAAAAAAAATCCAAAATGTAATTTTAGGATTGATTATATAATGAATATGAATTTGGGAGACAGTGGAGGATGGGGAGGGGGGGCTGGCATGCTATGAGTCCATGAGGTCACTAAGAGTCACACATGACTTAGCGACTGTACAACAGTAATTTTAGAATTCATCAATGGATGTACAGTTTTCAAATCTTAGGAAAAACCATTTTATTTGTTAAATCTAAAATGTAAAAGTTCCCCTTTATTTTGCTTCAATTCACCCCACTTGAAGTTACTATGCCTAATTCGAGTTATTACGCTTCAAGAAAGATTTGGAGAAATTGGAAAAACTTCTGAAAAAGACTATGGGGATGACAAGGGGTCTAGAAACTAAGTTCTATAAAGGTTGAAAATGCTCAGTATAATAGCACACTTATTCCAGATTGTAAAAACATAGATAAGTGGATTTAAGTTATTAGACGGCAGATTTTAGCTCAATGGTTCTTTTTTTTAAAAAAAACTTAACGAATAAAAGCAGTTCAGAGCAGAACTAATTATTTGGAAAAGTTCTAGGCTTCCCTTCCATGGTTCACTTGTCAAGAATACGGACATTCATTTTCCTATGCTAAGCAAGGG
>JANHFO010002054.1:384931-402407 GCA_032468095.1 Pareas carinatus
CTTCCCTTCCCCAAATGTCATTAATTTTTAAATTATCTTTCGGTTTTAAATTGGTTTTATATTCGAGACTAAAGCAGCCACTGATATAATTGTTTTATATGTTTTTAAGGTGTTGTTTTGTTGTATTTGTTATAATTGTTTTTATTTGGCTGTACACCGCCCTGAGTCCCTTCGGGGAGAAGGGCGGTATAAAAATTTAATAAATAATAATAATAAATAATAACGAATTACTATTTTTCCCATTGCCATGTGGTGCAAGTCTAACTTCCTTGGAAGCTCAAATTGCCATTTGCAGAGCTTTTCTCGAGACACCCACGGGGACATACCTGTATTTGAACGTTTTTTGGGGGTTTTGAGACTTCGGCACCTGCCGCCGATGGAGCTGCTGTTCTCACTCATAGAGTCTTGTGCGGAGGAAGTGCTTCCTGTGGCTTCACTGTCTCTGATCATGCTTTCATATCCACTGCTTCCTCCACTATGGTAGAACAGAGCTGTTTTCCCCATGGCTGGAGGCAGCTCCCCACTTAGGACACTGCTGTTGTCACTTCCGTGGCCACTGCTGCAGCGATGAGGCTTCCTAGGAGGGGTGATCTTGCTGTATGGTGAAGGAAGCAGGTGAACAGGTGGCTTCTTGTCCCCATGAATGCTGCTGCGTTCATCGTTGTCTGAGTTCCTGCACAGCTGCATTCCTCGGGTGCCAGCGTTTCCTTGCAGCAGTTCTGAAATCCTCCCATTAACAGCTCTGAGGGGCAATTTGGAAGAAAGACCAGAGCCTCGGTTCCTGCTAAGAGACTGAGTTGACCAGGACATGTTTTTTCCATTCGGAGGCAAACTTGAACTCTGTCCCACAGACTGAGGAAGGGACTTGGTTGAAAAGCTAAGGGTTTTGGTGGTGGAGGCCGCCAGACTTCGAGCCTTTGGACTTGCCAAAAGGAGCTTGCTCACAGCAGAGATCTTTGATTGATTGGCTTTTGGTGAAGCTCCTGCAGACTGGGAAAAGCCTGAGTTTGTCGGGGAGGACATTGCATTGCGGTTGAGGCTTCTGCTGGCTCTGGGCATGGTGGTATCTTTTCCAGTGTTCATCTTGGAGCTGACAGAGGATAGGCTTTCTGCCCTCTCCAAGGACAGGCACTCATAATGACTCCCATGAGACCTTCCAAGAGAATTGGTTCTGCTAGCCAACTGTTCCAATTTTGCACTAAATAATTTACTGCTGCTATTGCTCCCACTTTCCATACCGGGACCCTTTTGTTTCCCATTCAGCTCATTAGGAAAGCTAGCCAAAAAAGAGGGTGATTGGTTGAATGGGCTGCTGGTGCCACTGCCACAAGCGCTGTGCTGGGGACTGGCTCTGTTCTTCTGGTCAAGGCTAGATTTCCTCACAGGAGGCAATGGCGGTGTTCCTTTGGGGCGGGTTAGAACACCGTGCTTGGGAGAAGCTATCCTTCTTTCCAAGCTAGCTTTTGAAATTTGGGATGACACGGAAGAGCTCATGCCACCACTCTCCTCTATGTAATGATAGGAAGCCGCATCCAGTTCCTCCAATTTGTTGATCTTCTGGAATCCTCTGTTAAGGCTGCCATTTTTCAAACTCTCAGTAAAATGCAGGGGTGTGTGGGTTGCAGAACCTGACAGTCCCACTTCATATTCATCTACAACCCTCCTTGGGTTTTCAGTTCCTGGCGAACTGGAAATCTCTCCGCTGCTGCTACTGAACCTGTCTACAGAATTTTGTTTCTTATTTTGCTCAGGTACTATTTCAGCCTTGAGACCATGTTCTTCCCTCTTTAGCCAAGGATCATCAAATTTTAGGTCTTTTCTTGCATTGGATTCTTTTCCCTCATGAGGATGAGGAGTTTTGGCTGGTGATGATACTGCTGATATGGCCTCATGACCTTCTTGGGTCTTAAAAGAATTAACAGCAATACATGGGAATACTGTAATATTTGTCTTCATTGGAATGAACCCTTCGCAACTGCTTAGGCTTGTAGAGTTTGATATTGTGACGGTCGTCTTTTCCAGAGCTGATATTTTACAGCTTCTGATGGGAGATATATTATTAATATTTCTGTCAACCCCTTCTGGTGACAGAAACATATCCTCAGTACAATGGTTTTGCTTGTTATTTATGCAAACTGCACTATTATTCTGAACTACTTTTCCAAGTTCAGAAGTAGGAGCTTCTGCCATTGCTTCTCCATGACCATAGCATGCCTGTGCTATGAAACTGTGGCATGATTGTTCACCATCACTTCCAGTACTCATTTCACTCAGCCAGGAGCTAATAGAGGAACGTCTACTTTCAGCTTCTTCAGCTTTGTCCCCTGGCCCCATTTTTGCAAGAGGCAGGAACTGGGTGATGCTTACTTCAGAAATAGGAGCTGTGCGGGAGTAGCCCTCAAGATCTTCACTAATACTGCTGATAATGCTAACTGGTCTAGACCCGGAGGCCAATGCTTGTACAGAACAATCACTGTTAAAGCTGATGATACTTGTTGGTCGTCCATTTTCTAAAACTCCACTAATAGTCAGCTCTTCAACTAGGGTAAATACCAGCTCATCCTCCCCATTAAGTTCTAATGGCTGCTGCACTGTGACTGTAGTTGTGCTCAAAATCTCCTGCTTTGACTCCGGAGAAAGAGATTCTTGTTGCTGCTCTACATTGTCAATCATCTCTCTGTAATCAATGTTGCCAGAAGAAAGTGATTTTTTCAAGATCTGAGGACTCATTCCAATGGGAGGGGTGTGGTTCTCGGATTGCATCAGAGATTCACTGGACACCATACCCGAATCTTTGCTTAATGATGATGGTGGAGGTGCTGGGTTGGGCAATACCCCCTTCTGAGTATAAACTTTGCACCTCTGAGAAGGAGAAGCTGGTGGCTTGTAATCGGAGGCTTTTGACAGGCTTGCAATACCAAGTCGCGGTGATCCCATTGGCCGTGGCTTGCTTTCTATGAAGCCACAGCTATTAAGGCTTTCTCGACTGCTTTGCAGGTCTGTGCAGTGAGGTTGTTGAGAACTGTTGATCTGACTACTAGGACTGCCTGTAACATTCCAATGGGTCTGAGAAGTGGGAATCTCATTAAGCATCCTACTGTGAGCAGAGGAGTGACCTCCCTGGATTTTGCTGGCTGCAGCATTTACATTTTCCTTGGCATCTTTATCAGATTCCTGGCAGACCACCAAGTCATCTTCCCTGCTTGGCTCTGATGCACTATGGTGCTCGGCCTCTTGGCCCAATAAAGGACATTTAGTCACTGGGTCTGAGTTAAACTGAACTGGCAGTTCTTCAAAAAGAAATCTGTCTGTCTCTTCACTGCCATCAATGCAGTCTAACCTTTCTTGGAGTTCTGCAAATGTATTGCACTTCAAGCAATCTCTTTCAGGGGCCGTCTCATTCATTTCGTCCAACTTGCCTTCATTTTTAGTTTTCTGAAGAGCAGGAACTATAGGGACAAAATCAGGGGGGCCTTCGTTATCAGTCAGCTCCTTGTCAGAAAGAGCTGTTCCATTGGGGCCAACATAAATGACAGTGTCACATGACTGTTCACTGCTGGAAGAATAATCTGGGTCACTTGACAAATGAAGAATTGGAAAGTCTGGATCAACAACATTCCGTGAATGGAAAGGTCTAAGTTGGGTTGGTCTCCTCATTCTCCCTTCTTCACAAGAGCTTTCTCCTCCAGAAGAACTTGATGTATACTAGAAATCAGAAGAGAGATGAAAAGTTAGAAGTCCCCAAAATGGTTTCTCAAAACCTAGACACTCAAATAAGCAGCGATACATCTTCTAATACTTGGAATGCCATTGCGTAAGAGTTCTTCACCTCATTCAGGATAAGCCTTTCCCAATCTGATGCTTTGCAAATGTGTTGGAATTATAATTCTCAAAATACTCATAATGTCAATGGAAATTTTGAGAGTTCTGGACCCAACGCATGCAGAGGGTACTAGAGTGGGAAAGAGTGCCATAATTTGTCATGGTGAAATAGCGACTATCCCCACAACAGTCATGCTATCTGATGTCATAGAGAAAATGATCAAATTCTTACAGTACACAACTGCACAGATTGCTTCTGCATTTTAAGCAAGGCAACATGCACACACACACATATACACATGGACCATACTGCTATTTAGGGCAGCAGTGTCATGAATAAAAAATAATTTTGAGGTAAAAGGAATGCCAATTGATTTCAAGCATTTTAACTCTTTAGTGAATCCTACACATTCATTATACAATTTGTAAACATTAGCATTTTTCAGATGCACAGAGAAGCAACATGATCCTCAGAAATCCATCTATAGCAGTGGTGGTGAACCTATGGCACGGGTGCCACAGATGGCACTCAGAGCCCTCTCTATGGGTACGCATGACATCACCCCAGCACAGATTTTTTTACTAGAAAGCCAGAGGGATGCGAGACTCCCCTCCACCTCGTCACGCATGCCTGAGGACATTTCTGTCATCACCCGCCCCTCTGTCCAGCAACCCAAAGGGAGCCCTTCCTTTCTCTCCTGTCTGGGGTAAGGAGGGTGGCTCAAATGCGGCATGGAGTCTGTGGAGAAGGTGAGAGAAGAGAGAAGCTAGGTTGGAGGGGAGCATAGCTCACAGCAGACTGCAGAAGCTGGGGGAAGCTGCCAGGAGGCCTGTGGCACGGTGTGTGGGGCGTGGGGGGCTGTCAATGATCGTGAGGGTGGGTGATGCTGATGGCTGCAGGGGCACTGACGGCCACAGGGAGTCATGGAGGTCACTGATGGCTACAGGGGGTCATGAGGGGTCACCAATGGCCATGGGGCTGCACATGTTGCTGTGTTGGCATTTTGCGATAAATAAGTGGCTTTTGGGTTGCAGTTTGGGCACTCAGTCTCTAAAAGGTTTGCCATCACTGATCTATAGTAATCTTTTCAGCCACTCACTATCCCTCAATGCAATGATATTACAGAGTCACAAAATTGTATAACCTAATTTAAAAAAACCAAACCATATTTACTAGATGACTTAATGAGTCATATTTTGACACAGTTGTTTGAGTGCACAACTTGGGAACATTCTGATAAAGCTGGAAGATGATAGCAGCTGATCTTGCTGTTCCCTGATGCTTTCAATCCTCTGCTTCTCCAATAGAGAGTTTCCACTGCTTTCATTCAAGGCTCAAAATACTTATTGGTTTGTTAGGTCTATAATTGGCCAAGTGAAGATACTTCCATAGCAGAAAAAAATATCTTGACCTTTCTATTCTTAAGTTATGAGTTTTGTTTTGCTCACTTTCAACAATCACAGAATCTTCAAGAGCTATCAGAACATTTGAAAATGAAGATCATTCAGTCTTACAAAAAACTCTTAAGTGCTTCCAGCTAGCACTTCTAACAGAAACACTGATAAGAAATGTTGAAATCATTGAAATTGAGGCAAGATCTGGAAGACCAAGAAAGATTTCTGCTACAACCATCCCCAAATTGGTCAGATCTGAAAAACAGTCTGCAGTGCAAATAACCTTCTGCAAAGTTTAGCTGGCATTGGATCTATATTTATATACACATACACATTATAGCATTTCTTAAACAACAATAAACTGCATGGGAGAGTTTCCAGAAGAAAATATTTTCTCTAAACATAATTATGAAAGTAGTAATTTGTTTATTTGACTTAGATACCACCCAACTCCATTCAATTCTGGGCTAAAGAATGTAAAAAAAAAACACCTTGATAAACCTGAAAAGTTTTGAAACAAACTGGTCCGATCAATAAAACAAACTGAACTGTTTGGGTATGATAACAGAAGACACATTTGAAGGAAAAGAGCAGAGCATTTGAAGGAAATAACACATTACTAATTATATTGAGATAGCTCTGTTATGGTTTATGGTTGTGTGTGAGCCAATGACAGAGGAAATATTGTGGGTGAAAGGAAGAATGGCTTCAATTAAATATCAACACACTTTAGATATCCCCCAGTCACTGAAGAAATTGAATCTGAAAAGAAATTGGATGTTTCAACAGGACAATGATCTGACTCCACTCTTGCAAAATCAGCCATAACATACTTGCAGGGGGAAAAAGATAACCATTTTGGGACGGCTTTCACAGTCCCCAGAGTTGAACAAGATTAAAAATCTGTGAAAAGACATCAAACCTAGAGTGCGTGCAGGGATAACTAAGAGTGCCTCTGAGCTAGAAGGGTTCTGCAAGGACAAAACAAGAAATATCTAAAAAAAAGAATAGAAAACCTGTTTGCTGGCTCAGGAAATGTTTGGACGTTATTTCCACTAAAGGTGCTAGAAAATATTGACTGGAATAATATCCAAAATTCTACACCTGCCATGTTGTTTGTTGCTGCAAAACTGTAAATAACTGCATATAAATAAAAAGGACGCATTTCCCAATTTTCAGTGGAAAACAAGAATGTAAAAAGTATTTTATTCATTTATTTATCGATCAAATAGCCACCCATCTCATGGAAAGTGCCTCTGGGAGTCATAAACAAATGTTAATACATCTGTTTAAATATTTTTAAAACACCAAGCCCAGGGCCCCCATTGAAAACAGCAGTGAAAATTCTGGCTGAAATATCATTCTTGTCTTTGTGTCACTTCAATGCCTCTCTAACTTGCTAAAACAATGTCTTAAAAGGTAGCATTGAGAAGCAACATTGAGCTCAATAACCACTATAGCCACAACTTCTCAGTAGATATCTTCATCCTGCAAATTTATTTCTTCAGACGATTATACAGGGTTCAGATCAGAAATTGAGCTTAACTAATTGATTAATATTGGCTTAAAATGCCCCGACAAGCTTGTACTTGAAAAAGTAAAAGAGAAAATTACAGAGAAATTAACATTGATGTCAAACACAACAACCTATTGTTTTGCAGAGGTTTCTTTCTGTGAACAGTCTGTTGGCAGCAATAATTGTGGAATCTGTTCATTGATCTCAAAAAATTGATTTATAATCCGCAGGCTATTAATATGAATTATGATAAAGAAAACTGAATTTCAAGCAGCTGTCTGTAGTAATAATATTCTAAGAAAAGAACACAAGTTCTCTGCTATGTATGTGGCTGTTAAAAGCACTGCATAATTCACTAAGTACAAAACATATGACTTCCCCCCCTTTCCACACACGCACTCTTAAATGTACTGCCATGCACTCGGAAACCATGAATATTGATTTCTGTAGAGGTGGCCTTCCGTTTATTTACGATCCTGAGCTACTTTGCTTTTACCAATGAATGACAACCAAAGACTGCCCTTACCTTAGTTTTCTTTTTCTTCATTCTTAAAACCCTGGATGCAATCTGGATCGTAGAAAGGGTTTCAGCATAGTTTCCTGCAGCTGCTGAAATGTGAGCTATCATGGTGGTACGGCAGTTCATGTTCCCAAGGGACTCTCGGAGCAACATGGTCAGCTTGCTGTCTCTGCAAAATAAAAAGAATTAAGGCTGCATTAGTGAGCTATGTTTCACTAGCACTGTCAGGATCAGACCCCAGATTTTAGCAGGATTTCATCCTTTTAATGGAATGTTAATTAGCACCATTCTTAAGGATTCGAGTGCACTACATGTGCAGTTGAACAAGTTGGTAAATGATGATGGTGAAAGGAGCTTCTCTTTTTTGTATATTTTCCTGCTACTCCCTTCAATAGAGGAAACTGACTTGTGGAAAACCAGAGTTTCAAGGGAAAATTCGACTGCGTTAAAAATGATGAGACACAAAGGAAGAAGAAGACCTCCAAAAATGGCACTGGCTTCATCTTTGCTGATTTTCTTTTTGATGAATGAAGAGGAGATTGGTTTCCGCCGTTTATATGTTTCTGCCACATTCTGTGTAAACTAAATGGGCTCAGTTTTAAAATTCTAATGTCCTGCCACCTTTTTTTCTTCCCCACTCTGTGATGGTAATTAGACCTGGAAATGGTACTGAATAACAATTGCTTTGGCAATGAAGGACCTGGGTAAATCAGAGTGCTATCAGTTTGTTCCTATGTGCAAATGTGAGCTGTCAAAAATTAAGCAAAAGCAAGAAAAGAATGAATAAAGGAAATAAAGGAAGACCTTGCTGTTGTCAGCAGTACCTAAGACAATTCAGAAGTAAAATAGTCCCTATGTGTATTTGTGGGTGACGAGAAGCATTAATTCAGTGCTACTAACATGAGCATCCACTGGGAGCTGCTTCTGTGAAAGCCTTGCTAAAATGGATAGGAATTGAGCAGGAGAAATCTGTGATTCACTTAAAAACTATACCCTGTTATTTCTTAATGAGATTCCTCTCCTTCTGAAATGCCAAACAGCAGCTCTTCAAATGATAATGACATGTACTTCTGACAGATTAGTCAGACTGCCTTGGTTGTCTGCTAAAGAATATATATAGCTTGTGTGTGTGTGCGCGCGCACACGTGCATTCGTGTGTCTGTGCATACATATGATATATGTTTGTGTAGGTGGCTGTGGATATATACACACTCATACATACATAGACTCATTTGTAAGGATTCAGAAGCACTGACTGGTTCATTCCTCTAAATTTGAAAGAAGGCTATGATCCCATCCCACCTACCCCACACACTTGAATATGTACACCAGGAATGAAAATAATTTTGTGAGCACAGTATGGTGATGAATATTAAAAGATTCTGCCACACTGTATTTTATAAAATCCATGTTCATAAAATGATTTTTTAAATAATTTTGATATGATCATCTAGCACTAAAACAAGTTGAGGAGAAGTACTTCCACACAAGACTTTCAAGACACGGAGTTGCTCCAATCATTTATAGAAGTATTCCTGTTGAACCTATCCCAAATCTCTTCAAGGCACAATACTTTCCCCCCAAATTACACCTACAGAGACATTTAACAGAGCCAAAAGACCCTTAAAATCACCTTCCACCACCTACTTTCTGCTGGAGATGTAACACGTATAGTTTGGTCATCCCCTATTATTGTTAATATTTGGAGTTCTTCAATAGGATGAACATGCTATCTATAACAGTTGTATGTTAAAGGTGCATATATAACCAGAATTTGAAACCTATAAAAATCATAGATTTTTTCAATTATCGGTGTCAACTAAATAAATGATACAATTGACAGCTCATTCAAAGCAATGGCATGTTTCTATGTGTCATTTAACATCTGAATTAGAGTTGGATTTTTTAAAAAAATAAGCAAAAAACTTTCAAGTAATATACTCAATCTTTTTAGAATTGTTTTGTTTATAATATCCAGGACAGTATTATGCTCATTCTTTTGAATGTATACAGTATTATATATAGGTATACTTTTCTTTTGTTAATTTCACCTAATAATTTTTAAAGCATGTTTATATGGAAAGTATAATAAAAAAGCATGATTGGTTTGTTTATGGAAATAAGGGAGCAAAGGAGTGATGTGAGGTTCTAAATTTGGGAGAACCATTTATTTGGTAGAGGTAATCCTGGTTTAGCAATTGACTTGTTTAGAGATTGTCTGCAACTACAACAGTGATAAAAAAGTAGCTTTGTGACCAGTCCTCACAACCTTTACAAGACTGTAAAGCAAAACAGCAATAGCACTTAGAATTATATACCGCTTTACAGCCCTCTCTAAGAGGTTTACAGAGTCAGCATATTGCCCCCAATAATCTGAGTCCTCATTTTATCAACCACAGAAGGATGGATGACTGAATCAACCTTGAGCGGGTGAGATTTGAACCCCTGGCAGTCAGCAGAATTAGAATAGAATAGAAAGGAATTTATTTATTCGCCATGTGTGTCTAGACACACAAGGAATTTGTTTCCAGTGTACATGCTCAATACCTACATACAGGCTACTGCATTCTGTGCTACAACAGCTCCAGAAAGAAAGCTGAAGTAAGTCATGGTTTCACTTAGTGACTGCTTTGATGGTCCCAGTTGTGGTCACTAAATTAAATTACTTTATAATATGATGACACAATGACTGTATTTTATGATTATGAATGTATCTTATTATTGTAATCATTGTTTGTCAATTATAGCCTTATGATTGTAATCAGTTTGTCAATAATAGCCTTATGATTGTAATCAGTTTGTCAATTATAGCCTATATGTAAATATAGAGCATGTACAGTGGAGACAAATTCCTTGTGTGTCCAGACACACTTGGTGAATACATTCTAATTCTAAATGCGGACTACCGGTATTGTTAAACGTAGATTTGGGAAGAAGATATGGATATGGAAGAAAAAGAAAGTTTCAGAAAGAAAATAGAGAGAAAGGATGACTGCAGGAAGACAAAGTACAAGTCCTAATATTATTCAACAGTATGAAGCGAATACAAGGAAATAGGTTGTGAAATTTGTAGGAAACAGAGAAAAGAACTATGTAAGAGAAGTGTGTGAATTTATGTTAATAGAAAGTCTAAAAAAGGTTGTTTGATGAAATGTTGAAGTAAAAGTATAAAAAAATCATAATTCTATTACCTTGAATTTACACTACTGCAATATGTTTTGTATGTGGACTGAACAAAATGCAGTGTCCTCTGATAAAAAAGTAGGTTCAGCAATGCTATACTTATACTGAGGCTACAGCACTGATGAGCAATAGACTTTCAGGTCAAACTCAAAATGATGGTTTAACCTTTATGGCTTGGCATCTGTGTAATCAACATACCCTGTGAGTTTCTCCTAGATGGGGTTTCTCAAACGCCCCACTAAAAGTGAGATTAAGGAGGTGGAAGGCCACAGGTGCGTCTTCACAGTGGTGGCCCCTGTATCATGCAATGCCCAATGAAAACTGCTCTGCTCTGCCTTGGCAAGTATGGCAATATAAAGATTTACATTAAAAAAGGTCAATCTTTAAAATGAGGATAAAAGTGTTACATTAAAAAAACATTCGTAAAGTTTACCCTACTATTCTACTGTTATAGAACCAATCCATTCTTTATAGTTGCTTATAGATACTTGGATGCAATTATATTCTTGTAGGAAGTGTTAGTTGAAGTAGTCTTTTCTTAATAAATTTAATAACTTCCTGGAAAAAAAATGTATTGAACGCTTCCCAGTATTTCTCCTTTTTATAGCTAACATTCTTCTTGCTTTTAAAAAGTGTTTTCACCACACTAAGCCTTTATTTCAAGGATATACTTCTATGCTTTTGCATTGAGAATCTTTTAAGATGCCTGTAGCCTTGATTCTAAATATAACATATGGAAGTCTATTAAATACCTGGGAAGTTGTGGAAGTACATTACAGCAAGGCCGCAGATATTGCTCTGAATTGCTCTTTGTCCTTTAGGTACCATTTAAATTGTTGGCTTTAATCTCTCAAGTACTTGGCTGGCCAGTCTGCGCATAATGATAATCTCTCAAGTGCATTTAATGAGGTGGTAAACAATGATCAGTCCTGCCAGCTCTTCTGTCCATGACAGTGACTAAATAATCAGGAAACTCTGTGGTTTGTTTAGCATTACAGGCAATCCATGTTCCCTGACTGACTCTGTCACAACTCCCATGCACAAATAGGGTTTCTAACTTGGTTTTATTTAGCTGCTCTTAATGGCAGAAGAAACCAGGTAGGAGCAATTAAACAGCATACCTCAAAACACTTGCTAAATAATTGTATTTATTAAGAACTATATCTAATGGAATATACTCTTTCAAAAACCTTATTTTTTACAGTTCCAGTAGTTCATTTGTTGTTTCTAAGAAGTATTTCCAGGAAAATAGCATTTTTGCTGCTACTGTTAGAGACTAAGGAAAGGAAAAACAAGATGGAGGCAAGAAAGAACCAGTTTACTAATGCAGATGCTCAGAGGCTAATACCTGACTTGAGTGCTGATGCATTTACTTAAGACAGCATGATGCATCCACATTAAGAAGGGATTAGGAATGGCCACTTACAAACATAACAATTAAGACTGCTCTTGGTTGCTTATCTGCGTAGTAGAGAAGTTTGTTGCTTTTTAAGAATACTTGTTTTTCAATGAAAAAGTGGAGTCATATAAGGCCATTGAAGAAAGATGGATGAGGAATCACAGCACTACAGGGCTTTATGTAGAATGGGAACGAATTCCAGGCATGAAACCTTATTCTGAAGGAAGTTTAAGGAAGGTCTGTCCTACAAATATAAGAAAAATGTAACCAAGTTCCATCCATCCAATTTGTATGGCCAGCCATCTCAACCAATGGCAAATAGAAAGACCATGAAAACATTTACAATAATACAAAAATTAAAACACATAGCAGGTTAACCCTAAGCAGAAAGAGGGGGAAGAGAGGGAGGAATTTTAGATACTCTCAGGCTAGGACTAAGTTTTATTTTCCAAGCAGGAACAGTAGTTTACTTAAATACAATAAAAGTATTGGCCCTAAATCAATGGAAACAGGAGAGGGGAATTTGGTAATGTTTGTTTATTCTTCACTGAAAACTAGCATAAAAAAGAGGGGGAGAGAAATTATAAGCACACTCAAAATTTCCACAAAATACCTAATACTTTGAAATGAAACCTTTATTGTCAGAGTACAACATGTGTACAATGAGATTGTCTAATACTTTGTCAAGTCCACATAAAGTCAATTCTGAAAACTGCATTTCAAATTTGTGCAAGTGATACATTTGTAGGTGTATATAAAATGACTTTCAGTTCACAAGTCATCTGGAGGAAAAAAAAACCTACTTCCTTATTGGATAACTTTGATAACAATTTATAGAATTAAAACCAACTGGCTAAAAGCACATCTTCGTTTCAGGTAAATACAGTATAGCGTTTAGATCAGGAACTATATTATTATATGTGGATATAATGAAAAGTTAAAAAAATAGTTCTTAATTATTTGTTTCTGAAAAGATTGAAGATATTGATGCAACACACTGCATTGTTAGTTCCAATGAATAAGTTGATAGTCACTTTCTTATCATGTTTAAACTAAGAATTGGACGTTTGGAAGTTTTCCAGATGTGTCCAGTACTCTATGCTGATGTAATCTATTTGCAGTTTCCTATGGGTATAATTAGTCAGTCCTACCACAGTACATGATAGTCTGTGATGTAAACAAAAGTCTATTAAGTTCACAATAAAGTAACTGTAGTCATTTTGCTGCTGACCTGACTTAGCTTTGAATCGACAGATGCAAAACAGTTTGTCGTACAGACGTATACATTCTTCATTCATCAAGAAATACTGTAATATGAAATTCTGTATAACAGTAACCACCATTCCAAGCATAACGCGTGTGGAAATTATTAACTTCAGTGCAGAAATCAATATCGAGCCTTTTATTTGCTCACACTTCCCTCAAAGTAAAACATCAAATGTCAGAGCAAAAGGGCAACAACAGTTTACATTTAGGTCTCCAGGGAATATGGAGCCATCATCAGAAAAATAGTGTAGTCTCTCTACAGACTACACATGATGGATGTGCTTCCTTCATAAAGCCTCTTTGCATTACACGGAAATCCACCCTGGGTGTTGGAATGTAACAAATTAATCAAATTGCCCTCATAAAGAACAGATGGTTTTATTTTTAGATAAATCACCTCTACCCAAACTAACTCATTCTTTTACAACTATCTTGGTGATTCCTTCTACTTTGCTAGAGGCTACAGTCAGTTGACTCCCCATTATCCTAGCTAAATCTGGCTTTCAAGAAGAAGCAAGCAAAGGAAAATGTTGCTAATCACACAATATCTGAACACTTTTTATTTTATATTCAGATCCGTTTTCCTACCTATTCTGTACTTTTCTACAAGATATACTAATGCTAGAATGCTTTGTTATTTTTTTAAATCACTGAATAAATGGCACCGGTCTCATATAACTGCTTTTATTTTCTTTCTTAATCAATGAGCAAAATGACTTGTTACATATAATTGCTTTTATGATTTTTCAGACTGCAACTAGTTAATTTGGTTCATTGGATTTTAATTTTGCAATTTACAATCTAAATATAGCAGCAATGATCCTTCAAAATAAAGCAATCTGCATTTTTATTATATTAAGGAAAATAATCTAAGTTATGAAAACATTAACTTAATTCTTATAGGGGACAAGATTTGCTGAAGATGTAGTCTACAAATGATATTTTAAAGATATGGGTAAGTAACATACTACAAACATCTGAAGGAGGTTGGTTTAATATCCCACTACAGTTTCTTTTTTTCCTGATCATCTTATATACCGTTTCCTCAAAAATAAGACCTAACTGGAAAATAAGTCTTAGCATGATTTTTCAGGATGCTCGTAATATAAGCCCAACCCCCAAAATAAGTCCCACTTAAGATTATCAAACGGATGCATTTAGTACCATATTTCCCAAATAAACAAACAAACAAACAAACAAACAAACAAACAAACAAACAAGTAAATAAATAAATAAATAAATAAATAAATAAATCCCTAATGCTTTGGAGCAAAAAATCAATATAAGACCTGGTCTTATTTTTGGGGAAACATGGTAGTAACTCTATTACTAAAAATGCCATTAGGAGATTCTGACTTTGATGTTTACTTTGTCAGTGAATGACCAGTGACTTTGCGGATGAACTCAGCAATGAATATCATCATCATCATCATCATCATCATCATTATTATTTATTAAATTTATATACCGCCCTGCTCCCGAAGGACTCAGGAATACAATTGCTCCAGACATCTTTTATTATCAATTAATTGTTCACTGAGTCAGTTCTTTCAGGTTGATAGGATATTTGGATTGTGTGCTGTCAGATGTATCTGCTTGTGCCAAATCTAAATAAATGTGGAATAGAACTGTATCATAATGATGTCCTGTGTGTTTTGTATGTGGGTATGCATGTTTATGGACACACAAAATTGGCAAAATGCTAAATGACAGAACAATTTTTGATGATGGACAGCTGAGTGAGCTTCTTATGGGTAGAGAGACGAGGAACGGTTGGCTTCCTTTATAGAAAATATTGGCACTTCTTAAAATAAGCCAATTTTAATCTGCTCAGGTTATCTAGTGGGGATTTTCAAATCTTAGATTTGTAGGACTCATTCTGTTTGGTTAATGGAATCAGCAGCACTGCAATTGGAAATGAAGTTACTATGCTTTAGGATTATCTTCAAACCAGCTGTAGTTCTAGACTGATCAAGATTGGTTAAGACCAAATTTCTGTCTGACATTTCTAACTGGTTCATATTTGCAGTAGATTTAATTTCCGTCTTTTATTTGGAAAAAATGTTTATTCAAAGAAAGGGCTTAATTTGTAATCCCTGAAAGAGATTACAGTCATTATATTACGTTTATTTCTATCACTGGGGTTGAGAGATAAGTGAAAGATCACATTGAATTAGAACTACAGTCTTTAGATGGATTAATTGGTTGAAAGGAACTGAACAGGCAGGATCTCCTAAGTATATTAAGAGACAGTACATAGTCAAATGTCCCCAGACCTGAGATCACTGATCCTTCTTCCCATATAGTAACTTGGTATTGATTATTCAACCAATTACTACTTGAACTGGTTATTCTTACTGCACAATGCACATCATTTTTGAGTTTCCAAGAAAGTTGAGCTATTTCAACCTGGGCTAGACAAACTTAATTCCAGGAAAGAAATCTCTCAGAACTCTGATCAGTAAGATTTATAAAAAAAAAGATTAAAGTAGTAAGAAAAGAATGTCAACAAATACAATATTTTCAAAAGAAAAACCTAAATATAGGCAAATCAGAGTTTTATTTTTCTCACTCTCTTTCCACTAAAGGGGAGGAGACTTGTCTTTTTCATGAATGAGGAATATACTGCATCTATTGTCTACCTTGCCTAAAGTCTATCTACTTGATATAATACAGTAATTTTAAATAAAATAAGTACTGTACTACTGTACCACTTTCTCCTTTATTCCAGCTATGTTTGGAGCTTCTGTATTGGAAATAGAGAAAATAGCATGGGAAAAAATGATGGTGAATAGTCCTAATAAACTAGAGAAAAACAGAACTGCCTGTCTACTGATTGATTTAAATTATCCTGATGCAATTTAAGTATTCCAGTTTTTCAATTCAATCCAATTATTATTGAAGTAATAAATTTGTATCTAGATTAGAAGCATTTCAGACTGTTGATAGATAGGACATATTTATTATTGCATTTCCTTATTGCTTTTATTCTGTTTTTATTGCCCAGAGTTTTCATGGATTTTGTCCTTTCTAAGCGGCTGAGAAATTTAGTTTTCTTCCTGACATTGTTTAAGGCTTAGATATGCTGTGTGTTCTTTTTCTTTTTCTAACAGAAAACATATTTTCCTTGAAGTTTGACTGTAATATTGCAGTCCAATCAAGAAAGATTATGTATTGTATTCCATCATTTCCATCATTTGAAAACTTCTCCAAATTAAACCCAGTTCAAGATAACCTTCCAAAGAAACCAGGCCTTTGAAATTGACATTCAACAGCACCTAACACAGATCAAACAGCTATCTTTACTACCTGCTATATATTAGGCATTTTTCCAGGTGATGATGTGTATATTCTAATTATTTCTACTCAGAGATAGCAATCATTATGGTGCATCTATGCTTCTAATATTGGTGTCTACAAATTTTATGCAAACCTATTTTCTCTTTGGGACTTCTCTCATGCCCATGCATATACAGCCATCTTAACCAAGCATAAATGTATTGTTTTGGTGAAAAGTTATCTTCTCAGTTCTTTTCCTACATTTAGATGTACTTCTTTAATCATCGTGTTAGTAGATGAAATATCAAATATTTAGAATTATCATTTAAAAAACAAACTTGGCAAGAGGGGGTACAAAAGAAAACCAATGTAAAGAACAATATCCTTGCACACAGGACATTATTTAGTCTGTCTTTTGTATTCTATTCCAATTGCAAGCACATTAAATTTTGCTTAAGTTTTTTCTGCTTCCCTTTTTCATTTTCCCCATTACTTTACAAATCATACCCTCCGTCCTCTCCAAAAAAGAAAAAGGATGAAAATTAAAATTTAATTATATGCATAACAAAATGCATATTGTTATATCCTGGTGAGCAAAAGTCCAAAGGCATTTTTTTTAACTATGTAGGTATGTGATTATTCCATGACAATGTAATATTTGCCCTCAAGACTGGCATAATAGAATAAATGACCAGCATATGGTAACTCAGTGTAATTATGTCATGTAATTAATAAATATAAACATTGTGTCTGAATGTGTCTCTCCCTGTGTAAATAAAAAACATCTATATACTAATGAAATTTATAGAAAATAAAATATCCACAGAAGCAGAATTGGAAAAAAACCAAAGGTCTATCCAAAGAAACCGAAGCCTTGTAAAAAGTAGCTAAGATTGTAGAGGCAAACCAGTGTGTGTGTGTGTGTGTGTGTGAGAGAGAGAGAGAGAGAGAGAGAGACAGACAGACAGACAGACACGTACACACAGAGAGAGAGGGAGAGAGGGAGAGAGAGAGAGAGGGAGGGGGGGGGAGAGAGAGAGAGAGAGAGAGAGAGAGAGAGAGAGAGAGAGAGAGAGAGAGAGAGAGAGAGAGAGAG
>JANHFO010002054.1:447215-460788 GCA_032468095.1 Pareas carinatus
GTTAGTATTCTTGAACCATCATATATCATCTTAAACAATCACCAATCTATCATTTTTTTCATTTTTTTCTATTTTCTTTAAAAATCATTCATAGTTGTTTAAATCTTTTTAGATCATAACCAAATCTCATACCAGCCATTTTTCCAAAACTGTTTCTTTCCACTAATTTTCCCTTTCTAATTTTCATCTACCCTATCCCTTTTCTTGTAATTAACCTCTTACATACACCTTTATCCCTTGGAAAAATAAATCTCTTACATACACTTTTACCCTTTGTAGATTTCCATTTTCCTCAGTTTTCTTTCCAAACCATTCTCTCTTTCTAGTCCTCTCCTTCCCCCGCCCCTGTCTGCTTCCCTTTCTTTTTTCCATCTTCTTTTGGACTTTTGTTCTTCTAATCTCCTCCTTTCTATTTGCACTTCTCCTTCTATCCTTTTTTGGGGCTATACTTTCTTTTTACTTTCTTTATACTTTTTACACATTTTGTCTTTCATTTCTATCTCCCTCTCTTCCCTCTGTCTAATTCTTTCCCTTAGAACTTCTAACATTTTCCCCAATTGTTTTATATGTTTCCCCCAACAGCTCTCAGCTTGTCCTTCTTCTTGTCCTGACTCCCTTTTTACTCAGATCTTTTGTTTCTCTTCTTCTTCCTTTTTTATTTATTCACTGCTCACATCATTCCATATCATTATCATTACCCCACTCCTGAGGAACCCGTATGCAAGCCAAGAAGCAACAGTTAGAACTGGAAATGGAATAACTGACTGATTCGGAATAGGGAAAGGAGTACGACAAGGTTGCATACTGTCACCCTGCTTAGTCAATTTATATGCAGAGCACACCATGCGAAATGCTGGGCTGGCAGAATCACAAACTGGAATCCAGATTGCTGGGAGAAATATCAACAACCTTAGATATGCAGATGATACCACCCTAATGGCAGAAAGTGAAGAAGAACTAAAGAGTCTCTTGATCAGAATGAAAGAGGAGAGTGCAAAAGTTGGAATGAAACTCAACATTAAAAAAACTAGGTTGTCCAGTAAATCACTCACTTAAATATCTTAGCACAGAATAAAATTCTTTAATTCAATTTGTGTTCAGTTCAGTATTATAAAACATGATTCTTCAAATCCTAAAATGTTCACATTCAACTCATATTGCTACTACCCTTTTTCTACTTAGCATGATATTGGAGAAAGGGAAGGTTGTATATTTTATTATCAATCATGAGTTCAATAAAGACAATATTGATTTTTCATGTAGAAATATTTTACCTCTTCTACTCTCTGAATGAATACCTTGTTGAAATGTTGATACAAGGCCGGAAAGTGTAATATATCATAAGGGACCAGTTTATAAACAGCAGCATATACAGTATTGCTTTTATTATTATTTTGAACACAATCAATCATTCAACATAAGAATTTGACAAAGAGGAAGCTCAAGCGTGTATGTCTGTCCTTGTAAAGAACTGTCTTTTAGACTAGAAGTATAACTTTGGAAAAAACTTAATTTCTCATTTGAATAGGCATTTTCTATATATAATTTAACATACAACAGTTCACTACCATTAGCAGAACCCATCAAATGTTTTTCCAGAATTCTAGATAACATTATTAAACAAAATTAGTATCTACAGTATTCTATAATCAAAAACTAAACTGGAAAGAAGGAATGAACAAAAAAAAACCACCCTAAAATATAACAATCTATTCTTTTAGATAGCCCGCTACAGTTGCTTCTTATTTTTAAAAATAATTTTCTTTATTTAATGCTTATATTTATTGTTTTAAAGGAGTGCTGATTTTGTTTTAACTGATTAATTCAAGGATGTTTATATTTTTCACTTGTAAAAATACCCTGGGTTCCTCTTATACTTACTTAACCTCCATTGGTTAATTAGCTCCTCTGCCTAAGTCAGCAACTGTACCAGCTAACAAATGTTATAAAACAAAAACTGTAAAATCAAATATATATACCCAAAGGAATACTAACTATTGAGGGCTTGGTGAACATAGACAGTATTATAAAGAAAAAGAATTTCTGGGCTTACACACTGCATTATGAAAAAGTCTTAATCACAATTTGCTGATCAAGGTTTGTAAGTCACAAACCATGGTTAGTAAACCACAAATCGTGGGTCAGTGCAAAGCGTGAATGCAGTCAGCTATTCCTTCTAAGAAAACACACACACACACACAGAGACTGCTATGATTACAATTCATTCCTTTAAACTTTAATTGTATCATGACTTCTTGTGGTTTTAACACAATTCAGAATGATACACCTGTATATCATCTCAAAAGCAAAGGAAATATTTGTGGCAATCCAAAGCAACTGCTTCCACAACACATTAATTACTATATATTTATAAGTCATGTTAAATTGTTCCATTTACAATTATATGAATTTGAGAAAATTTGACAAGAATCTCTCCTAATTCAATAATAGATACATTCAAATTAAATTAATTTTGTTCAGTTTTTAATAGCACTCTATTGCTACAAGAACAAAGACTTCTCTGAAGTAATATACTTTTATTCATTAAATCCATTAAAAATCAAAGATCTCTAGGCAGATTACCTGAAGTTACTAAAACATTAAAAGGAGGCAGTGAATTGCCCTCTTGTCAGCAACTTAATGCTGTGTAACAAGGATTTTGCAGATTTTAAATCTGCAACTACAGTGATAAAAAAGGAGAAAAAAACCTAATTATTGCCTCCCTTGGCACATATTGTTCTTTTAAGTCAGTTCCAACTGTAAAATGCTATCTATTTCTTTCAATTTGATTTTTGTTATCTGCTATCAAGTCCATCTTGATTAGACATACAAGGAATTTTTCTCCAGTGCATAAGTTCTCAGTGTACACACAAAACAACATAATCATCATCATCATCATCATCATCATCATACGACCAATAAGAGGGCAGTAAGGAAGATAATAAGAAGGATAAATAGTAATACTACAGCCATATTACATACATAGACATTAGACAGCACTGATAATTAGGTGTTCAGCAGAGTGATGGCATGAAGAAAAAAACTGTCCCTGTCTACTTGTTTTGACATGCAATGCCCTATAGCATCATCCTGAGGGAAGGAGATGAAATAGTTTATGTACATGATGTGAGGGGTTTGTAGGTATCTTCTCAGCCTACCTTCTAATCCACATAATATACAGGACTTCTATGGAAGGCAGGCTGGTTACAATTGTTCTTTCTGCAGTCCTATCTGGAGTCTGTATGTCTTCTGTTTGGTTACTATACCAAACCTGACAGTTACAGAAGTACAAATGACAGACTCATTTCTTAGGAACCAGGGTGATGGTAGAACATTTGAAGCAAGAAGGGACATAACACATCTCCAGTGATTTATTAAAGATCCAGGTGAAGATGGGGGCCAATTGTTCAGCACAGGCTTTCAAAGGAGTTACTTTGACCGAGTCTGGTGCTTTTCCGATCTTTTGTCTATGAAAGAAACATCACACATCTGTTTCTAAAATCAGAGGTGGGAGGGCAGAAGGATGGAAACAGGTGTAGGAAATTTGGCTAGTGTTGGTGTATCGAGATGACAAAGGTAGCAGGGAAAGTAGCGGTAGATGACAATGATCTTCTCTCAAACCTACAGTGGAACACATTCAGGTCATAGTGCCAGGTGACAATTCTCAAGGGAGGAAGGTCTGATGCAGTCAATGATGCTCTTAAGGCTTCTCCACAAAGTTGCTGGTTCATTAGCTGAGAACTGATTTCTCAGCTTTTCAGAGTAGCTTCTCTTTGCTACCCTGATCTCAGGGTACCTTCCTACATAAATAGATTTTCTCCATGATGATCTATCCCTAACCTGATCCTTCAGGTCTTCTAATAGTGTACCCATCATCACTGTAAAGAAGTCTAAACCCAATGCTGCTAGATAAAAACTGTGTCTTGTCTACTTAAAAAATGAACAGATTTATTGCTAGTATTTATGGGTATCACTGCAGGATTATATGGATTAATTTACAAATAGAGGGCCAAATTTTTGACTTAGGTAATTAGATAAAAGGTGATGGGAGGCAGTGGTAAAGAAAATGGTCTCATACCAGCTATATCTAGGACCAATCCAAAACATTTTGCTGTCTCTGAATAGATAAATCTAGGGACCCCCCTTCCAAACTACTAAAACTGTTGGATTATCTTATATTTAAAACATATAATTTCTCTAATAAGGCCACAATTGTTCATGAATTTTCCGCATGGAGTCTCATGTCCCAATCTGTGATGTGAAGCAAAATGTGCCTGCTTACATGAAAGATTAAGTATTCATATTTCTTAATTGCAGAATTCAATGCTTAGTGCAAATGGAGTAGAAAGATGGAATCCATGTAACATAATGAGAAGATCCATTGTTCCTTCAACAAATGCAACTCCCTTCATGTAGATAACAGAAAATGATTACATAATATTAACATATTTCATGCGTTTGTGTATGTACACATGGATAACAAGAAGTGTTTAAATGCAATAAGAATAAAACCTTGTGGATTTCCAAAACTGATCTTAGGAAGACCCTAGAAAGCCTTGATATGGGGTGTAATATTGGCAGTAATATTGGTTCCCCCTACAATACTACAACCCATTTATGACGAAGCATTATTTCACACAATATATAAATTACTGAGCCTAATATTGATTGATAGGCAACTTTAGTATCTTTTTATCCTTCAACAAAATGAATCCTTCACTGGTTGGAGGTGGGTAAGTTGGAAATGTTGACAGCTTACTTAAAATAAATTACAAAGAAAATGGTGAAATTACCATAATTGTATATGCAAAATTTGCAAGTAAATTTGTCCTATATAATAGAAGCCTAATACCACACCTATAACAATCTAGTAAATACCATTATTATTATTTATTTATTTTATTTATTATTAGACTTATATACCGCTTAGCAGTGCTATACAGTAATCTCTAAGCGGTTTACACAGCCAGCATATTGCCCTCAACAATCTGGGTCCTCATTTTACCGACCTCAGAAGGATGTAAGGCTGAGTCAACCTTGAGCCAGTGAGAATCGAACTGTTGAATTTGATGGCTAATGGCAGATGGCAGTCAGCAGAAATAGGCTGCAGTGCTGCTTTTAACCACTGCACCACTCTGGCTCTTTAAATACCAAGTAATTAACAAGAAGATCCTGAATTTCTCGCTATATTAGCTGATACCTATCTGACTAATTTAAAGCTATCTCCAAAGTCTCAAACCTGTTGTTCATCTTTTCTATATAGTTATTTTTAATTGTACTTTCATTATTACTACTGCATTATTAATATGCTATGATAACCTAGAAAATATCTTAGTGGAGTTCAATTTCTGTACCACCTCATTCCACTGAATTGGTTTCATGATAAATCTTTCTAGCAATCTGAAAAGATTCACTATTCCCACTGTACATCAAGTACAAGTCTCTGGGGTGTTCCGTTTCCTCATTTATGTTGCTGTTCAATTTTTCCATGGGCCTCTTTATGTTTATCACATCTGCAAATGCTATTATCAATCAGTGTGCATGCCTCCACCTTCTGTGTGGCCAAACAGCACACACATCCCTTGTGCTGCTGTCAGATCTTGTGCCAGGACATAGCTCAGCATGCTCTGGAGAAATGAGAGCAATTTAGAGGCAAAATCCAATGTTTAAATTATGTGCATGCATGGCAAAGGATTCAGAGAAGGACAAAAATCTCAGAGTGTAAATTTAAGTTATCTTATGAATATGTGCCCAAATCACTCAGGTATACAGCTGGAAAACAAAGCTCCTTACAAGGGTGAACTATAGCTCACAATATTTTAATTAGTATCTTGTATTTGCCCTGGCAGGAAATAAAGATAGAACAACTACAGTATCTGTTCTCCTCCCACATATTTGAGATGTTATGACTTTGTGATAAAACAAAAATAAATGTCTGTCTGTCTGTCTTCTCCTTCTCGCTCTCTCTCCCTCCCTCCCTCTTTCTATCTCCTTCTGCACAACATCCTCTTCCTCCTTTAGAAGAATAGTTAGTCTTCTAAACAAGGTTGCAAATAATGACTGCTATTTTCCTCTTGGATACCTGTCTTTGGATCATACTTGATGGGAATAATAATTGCAAACAGTCTAGTCTTCTGATAGAACCATAGAATCTCATGATTTTTCAATATAATCAGTAATTAGCACATATCTATATATTACGAACACTGCCATGACCTTTCAACAGAGCAAAACAGTAGGTCATAGGGCAACATTTTTTGAATCAAGGTATCTCAAATAGGCCAACTTACAGCATGTATCCAAAATCTGGGATATTGAGAGACTGAAATTTGAGAAAGCTATGCCTGCTTCAATGGTACTGGCTGCTGCTATGCTGCTTCTGCAATCACTTAATTACCATAATAAATTAAATATAAGTCAATAAAAATGTAGTGATTGGCATTCTCTGAACAGGAAGGTACCTCCAATCAAGAATCTGCTCTTTAAATAAGTGAAACTAGAGCTAACACGTGGTTCTAACATAGGCTGGTTTTGTCAAAAACTGGAAACAAATATTTCAGCAAAAGTGTCACCAAATGTGGTCACATGACCATAGAAAGCTGCAAACGGGCATAAATGCAGCCCAGTTGCTGGGCGCCTGAAGTGTAGGCATGTGACCACGGGGGGGGGGGCTGAACATAGGACTTTGAATCTGTGTCTTAGGTATCCCCAGGTATTCCATTGTAACATTAAATGGTCACTAAGCAACTGGTCATAAGGCAAGGACTACCTGCATTTCAACATGCTGAACTTCAGATTGGTGAAAATAAGTAAGGAGTTTAAACTTTAAGAATAGGTCAATTTGAGCAAACTTCTTTAGGAAATTTCTCAGATGGACCTTTTATTTAAACATAATATCATGCTCTTTGAAAAGTCTATATTAAAAGGTCAATACATTGTGTATGTGTGATCGGAGTTGCCTTTTATCTGTAAATACTTGTGGGAGGATTTGGTGTGCTGGGCTGGTTGGCTGGATTGTTAGTTCCTGATTAGTTGCTGGAGTTGATGTTGGTATAATGGGCTTTTGTGTTGTAATGTCCTAGGTCATTTGTGTGGTGATTGCTTTTCCATTAGTCTCCTGTGTTTTAATGATTTGGGTAATGGGTTGTTTGAAGGTGACCTTGTGAGAACACAAGAACGCAGTCAGAAAAGAAGAAAATACCTCCTCCCTCTTCCAACACCTCAAAGCCACAGGAAATAACATTAATTTTGAAGGAACCAAATTAATCTCCAACACTGAACACTTCAACAAGAGAATAATCAGAGAAGTCATCAAAATAGAGAAACACCCCCACAACATGAACAAACGGGATGATGCCTCCCTTCTTCCAGACATCTGAAAACTAGCCCTCACCAACAAACGAGTCCCAGCCATGAAAACCAACACCGGACCCAAAACAACACAAGACACCACCATCAATTCCCCTCATCAGACTCAAACACTACCCCACCCTATAAACGAAAGATAACCACCATCCAGAAACCAGACCATGACTGCATCACCAGCTGTCACACATTCCACCCCAAAACCAAACAAATTGACACACGCCAAGAACACAAACACAGACTCAGATCTCAAACTCAAAGCCAAACCAAAACCCGGAACGCTACATCACAGTCACCCACTCAGGACATCACATCACAAAACTCAGAAAATCACACCACTAGAACTCAAAAAGTTAGAACAGAACAAAAGGCTCAGGAGATTACAGCACAAGACCCAGGACTCCACATCAAAAGAACTCACAAGGTCACTCTCAAACAACCCATTACCTAAGTTGTTAAAACACAGGAGACTAATGGAAAAGCAATCATTACACAAATGACCCAGTACATCACAACACAAAAGGCCATTATACCAACATCAACTCTGAAGATGGCAAGTGAGACCTTGCTGAAACGTCGCCAAGAGACTTTCCACTCTACGTGGGAAAAGACCTGAACACACCTGGACCTACGATCACAGCGGATATTTTCTGTTTGCACCCTGAGAGAGAAACATCTGCCATTGCCTAGGATTGAACTCTCAACCTTTCGAGTGGGAGGGGAACGTCTTCACCTCTAGGCCACCGTGTCACTGCACATAGGACTAACAAGTAAGCAAGTGAAATTGGTTTGCAGTGCAGAAAACATAGAAATCCTTGTCACAGAGTAAAGGCAATCATGTGTTAATGCCTCCTCTTCATTAGGCCTCAAAGAGATCTAATGCCTAAGGAAAATTGGTGTTCTTATTAAAACTGGTTGCTAGGACAACTTTGGCCATATTAGTTATGGATGCCTGACATGAACCTGCTCCTGTTTATAGATCTGGTAGTAAAGACTCTGCTCTTACCAATGTGCGTCTGACTGGGATAATTTGCCACTTGAACAGAAAACCAAAGCTTCTCAGGATAATTGGAGATGGTGAGCACAATACTATATTAATCATGATGTTTCAGGAAGTATTTTTTAACTATGCTTGTTATTACTGCTACAACTCTCATTTATATTATTCTTAAACAAATCGCATTTATTTTAATAGTATTGCTTGCTCTGACGTCGAATGAAACCGAAGAGTGCTAAGCAAAGGCACTGAGTGTGTTGACCTTATTTATATTGTGTTTCCTGTGTTCTGAGTCCAACCTGAGAATCTGCTAGGAGCAATACAACTGTCAAATTAATGGTTCACAATCAACATAGGCATGTCACACTCCAAAACCTTATGCTTGGATGCTTTTCCTTCTCTTCATAAATAGATAGAGGAGATGGGGATTCAGTCTCAACTAGACAAAAGGAAAGGCATAAGTCTGACTCTTCCAGAACCAATCTACTTCTGGCCAAGCTCAGTTTCTCAATTGTAAATACATCTGCAAACACAAAGAACCAGTTATTGAATATAAGGGTTCAGCACAGGCTTTATTGTTTACAAACATTCGAAGGTGCAGGTTATCCTAAACTTACAACTACAATAGAATTTCTGTTTTTAAGGAAGGTGATTGTTATGTGAGTGGCATCCAATTTTACAATCTTTCTTTGGCATGGTTGTTAAGAAAATCACTGCATTAATTAAGTGGATCACAAGGTTATTTAAGAGAATCTAGTTTCCCCCATTGATTTTGCTTGACAGAAGCCGTCTGAGAAGGTTGCAAGTGACAATTATATGATCCAAGGACACTGCAACTATTGTAAAGATATGCCTGTTGCCTAAATGTTGATCACTTGACCATGGGAATGTTGCAATGGTTGTAAATATGTGTACCAGTTGTAGATCACTTTCCTCAGAGTGTCCTTATAACTCTGAATGGTCATTAAGTGAATGCTTGTAAGTCAAGGACTACCTGTATGTACCTTAATAAGAAGCGCCACACCCAGCTGCAGGGAGGGGGAACAAATTAAATGGTTTCGCCCCAGGTGCCTGATGGATCCGGAGAGATTCTTGACGGAGCTTGAGCCACTTCCCAAGGCCTTGTCTCACAGCTCGGTTGAAGAGCTAATGGCTGCCTGGCATAGGACGGCCAGTGATGCTCTGGATCGGGTTGTGCCTTTGTGGCCTCTGACCCGGCGTTGAACCACCCCGGCTCCTTGGTTTTCTGAGGAGCTGAGAAAGATGAAACACCTGAAAAGATGCCTAGAGAGCAGTTGGAGGGCCAGCCGCTCCGAACCTGATCGATTATTGGTAAAAGTCTACATTAAGACTTACCTGGACGCGATCAGAGTGGCGAAGTATAATTACTTCTTCACTCTGATCGTGTTGGCAGATAGCCACCCCGCCGCCCTGTTTAGGGTGACTCGCTCCCTGCTTCACCTGGGAACATGGGAGGACCCCCTGCAGGGTCAAGCGGAGGATTTTGAGGCCTATCTGCAGAATAAAGTCGATCAGATCCGGAGCGGCTTGGACTCTGACTGGGGGCGTCCAGACGAGATGATGGAGGCAGGTCTTGAGTGTGTTTTTTGGGAAGAGTTTGAATCTGTGGCTCCCGAGGACATGGACAGAATTCTGGGGCGACTGAACGCAATCACATGTTTATTGGACCTGTGTCCCTCCGGGTTGCTGCTGGCCTTCCAGGAAGTTACACAAGGCTGGCTCCAGGTTATTGTGAAGGCTTCATTGAGTGAGGGGTTCTTGCCGGCCACCTTAAAGGAGGCGGTGGTGAGGCCCCTCCTCAAGAAGCCTTACATGGACCCAGCTGTTTTGGCTAATTATTGTGCGGTCTCCAAACTTCCTTTTGTAGCGAAGGTTGTTGAGAATGTGGTTGCGTGTCAGCTCCCACGGCACCTGGATGAAACTGTCTATCTGGATCTGTTTCAGTCCGTCTTCAGGCCTGAGTACAGCACGGAAATTGCATTGGTTGCATTGGTTGATGATCTCTGGAGGGCACGAAATAGGGGATGCTCCTCTATTCTGGTCCTTTTAGATCTCTCGGCGGCTTTCAATACCATCAACCATGGTATCATGCTGCACTGGCTGGAGGGGTTGGGAATGGGAGGCACCGTTATACGGGGGTTCTCCTCCTACCTCTCTGACCGGTCGCAGTCGGTGTTGACAGGAGGGCAGAGGTTGGCTCGGCGGCCCCTCACTTGAGGGGTGCTGCAGGGGTCCGTCCTCTCGCCCCTTCTGTTCAACATCTATGTAAAGCCTCTGGGTGAGATCATCCGTGGTTTTGGGGTGGAGTTCCATCAGTACGCTAATGATATTCAGTTGTACATCTTCAGCCCAGACCACCCTAATGATGCCATGGAAGTGATGTCCCGGTGCCTGGAAGCTGTGCGGATCTGGATGGGGAGGAACAGACTCAGGCTCAATCCCTCCAAGGCCGAGTGGCTGTGGCTTCCGGTGTCTCGATATAGCCAGTTGACTCCATCACTGGCTGTTGGAGGTGAAATATTGGCTCCCACAGAGAGGGCTCGCAATCTGGGAATCCTCCTGGATGCACGGCTGTCCTTGGAAGATCATGTGGCAGCCGTGGCCAGGGGGGCCTTCTATCAGGTATGCCTGATTCGCCAGTTGCAACTCTTTCTTGATCAGGACTCCTTACGCACGGTCACTCAGGCCCTCATCACTTCCTGTCTGGACTACTGTAATGCTCTCTACATGGGGCTCCCCTTGGGGCACATCCGGAGGCTTCAACTGGTCCAGAATGTGGCCACACAGGGGATTGTGGAAGCAAGGAGGTGCTCCCATGTTACTCTTCTCCTGCGCAAGCTGCACTGGCTCCCAGTGATGTTCCCAGTGTGCTTCAAGGTGCTGGTTATCACCTTTAAAGCGCTCCATGGCTTAGGACCTAGGTACTTACTGGATCGCCTTTTACCAGCAAATACCTTCCACCGGCCAGTACGCTCCCACAGAGGGGGACTCCTCAGGGTGTCGTCGGCCAGACAATGTCGGCTGTCAACCCCCAGGGGGAGAGCCTTCTCTGTGATGGCACCCACCCTCTGGAATGACCTCCCCCCTGAGATACGCACTATATCTGACCTCCATGTGTTCTGTTGTGCCCTAAAGACACATCTTGTTATGCAAGCCGGGCTATCCTAGCCCCCACCCTTTTATTATAGTAAATCATTTTTATCAGGATTTAAATTGTTTTTTATATTGGATTTTTAAATTACGGCCTTGTGTAATTATTTTAATATGGTTTTTAAATTTGGTGATGTTTTGTGATGTTTTATTTGTGATTTTATCTGGCTGTACACCTCCCTGAGTCCGTCAGGAGAAGGGCGGTATATAAATGCAATAAAAAAAATTGCACCTAGGATGCCACCATCTGCCTTCTATGATTGCCCCGCTTGATCAGAAGCCAAGATCATGTATCTACTATATTCAGAATCAAGAGATTTTGTGAAGTCATCTCTATTATTTCAAGACTACTTCTTAGCTGCTTGAAAAAGATGATACTTCAACTATTCTCTGTCTAAACCTCTTGAATGCTGCCAGGTAGCTTGGGGACAGGTAGTGAAAGGTTCCATTTCCATGTTTCATGAGAGCAGAATCCCCATTTATACTGGGATTCATGAGCTATTCAGAACCTTGAACAGCTGGTTAAAGCACATTATGATTCTTTGGCTGGCATAAACTACAGTAGATGGGTGTTTTTCAGACAGCTATTTAGTCTGGATGCATGACTATTGTCCCCCTGTTAAAAGAATAAAAGGAAGCAGAAATTGAGGTGTTTTGCCTGTTGCATTTTGTCTCCTATAAGAGAGGTCAAGTGCAAGAAGGGGTGTGTGTTGATGGAAGGGAAATTAAGGTTTCTTAAGCTTGTTCTTAAAGGTACTTCTCTCCTTTAATTAATAAATAGAAGGAATTGAGATTCATCGTCAACTAGAGCAAGGGTCTCCAAGCTTGACAGCTTTAAGATTTGTGGACTTCAATTCCCAGAATTCCTCGGCTGGCATGCTGGCTGAGGAATCCCGGAAGGTGAAGTCCACAAGTCTTAAAGTTGCCAAGTTTGGAGACTCCTGAACTAAAGGAAATAAAGATACTCAGAAACCAGTATAATCAGACATAGTTTCTCAGTTATAATTGCACCCCAGAATACAATAAACTCTTCCACTCGTTGGATGTAAGGATCCAGTGTAGGCTTTATTGTGTTCAAACACACATATATAAGACATTACCTCTGGCATGTCATCACTTGCCTTCTGTGATTTTTCCCATGTGGATCAGTAACAAAGATTATATATTCATCATATTCAGAAATGTAAACCTGAAAGGAGTTTTATCCAGAAGATTGAGAAGAAAGGGATTCATGCAAGTTGGGAAGTTGTGCTTTTCAAAGCTAGCGGTGCAGCGCTGCTTTGTATTCAGGAACACCCAACATGTTTTCAAGCTTGAAGTAGAGCAAACGGTATTCCTCTCCCCACCACCATTAAGATGGAGCTCACATGGCGAGTCTAATTATTTTGGCAAATTGGGCCAGATAATTTTATAACTACTTCTCTTTTTCTCTGGCACTCCCCATTCTCTTCTTCAACTCATGGAGTTATTTTGCACGAAAGGTTTCTGGGGAATGCGAAGGAATCGATGTTGGTACTCACCTCTACATATAAACATCATTTGGATTTTCATCCTTAAATGTTAACTCATACTGAATGTGTATTTACCTGCTATTCTTTCAGGCAATGACACTGCTAGTTCTAGAGAAGAAATGAAAGCATGCGGCATGGTGGATCCAAGAAAAAGGAAGCAAATTTGGCTCAAAGTATGAGCAGGAAGATGGAGCATGGTGGCTCAGCGATTAAGACGCTGAGCTTGTTGATCGGAAGGTCAGCAGTTTGAATCCCTAGCCCCGTGTAACAGAGTGAGCTCCCGTTACTTGCCTCAGCTTCTGTCAACCTAGCAGTTCGAAAGCATGTAAAGATGCAAGTAGTAAAATAGGGACCACTTCAGTGGGAAGGTAACAGTGTTCTGTGCACCTTGGGTGTTTAGTCATGCCAGTCACATGACCATGGGGACATCTTCAGACAGCGCTGGCTCTTCAGCTTAGACACGTAGATGAGCATCGTCCCTAGAGTCAGATATGACTAGCATGCATCTACGAGGGAAACCTTTACCTTT
>JANHFO010002054.1:464407-476566 GCA_032468095.1 Pareas carinatus
AAAATAATATTTTCCAGATTGAAGGTGCATGGGCATTGCCCTGCCAAGGAAAGTTGCTTAAAGAAAGTAGAAATATATTTTCCCGCTCATCCAAAATTTAAAAAACAAGCAAATCTTCATGGCCCTAATAGGTCTGGAGTTTCAGTAGAGTATTTTAATGTCAGTTAAATTTCCTGCCAAGAAAATTTGGTCCCTTTAACTAAATTAACATCTGTTTTTTCGACCATTATGAAGGCAATAATAGAAATAGAATTTAAGTGACGGGATTCTTGCAAGAATTTCTTCATCTGTTCATCTTGGCTTCAGTTTTGTGTAGTTGATTCTAGAACCAAGGAAGTTGTTTTAGGACTATTCAATCTCTTGTGCCAAATTCTAGATAAACATAAGCTGAAATTACAACAAGAAGTTTTACCAGCTTGGCAGAGAAAGAAAGGGAGTCTGATAAGCTGAAATGCTATCAATAGTTAGTTGAACAAGACCATAAAACAACTTGGGTCTTAGTAGGAAATATACACAGGATGAAGTGACTAAACCATCCCATCTGAACGAGCAGATTGTAAAAATAGATGAGTGGCTGGGTGTCTGATTTAGATAGATGATAAGATCTTATGTTAACACTAGCAAATGTTAGCAGGATAAATTAATAGGTAATAGAAGAATTCATAAGAAAAAGGTGGGGAGGAATTAATGATTGCACGGTCCGGAAATTTGTAATTTCTTCTATTGCAAGTAAAAAATAAATTAATTTTACCTCGCACTTGATCACAATATAATTGATGTTCATAATATAATAGAAACAAATTGTCCCAATGTTCACTTTTAAAACTCATGTTCAGTTGGCCTTTTCTTTCCAAGGTTTTCAAGTAACTTTCGTGAAAGTAAGGAGAAAACGGTGGAAATAAGCAGGAAGAAAGAAAAGAATAGTAACAGTCGTTTTCCTCCAGCATGTTAATCTCATTTTCAAATTTGTTTTAAGGCACTTTTCCCCCCTAATCTATTCCTTTTAGATGTCTTGGTCCCAACTAGAGTCAGGAGGAAAGGATTTCTTAGGATGAAATATGTGAAAAATAATTGCAATAAGTGCACTGAATTCTCTTTTTTTGCCTCTTACTCTTGACAAAGTAAGATGTGATATATTGGATTCTTAGGATGCAGTGTATGCATACTTATCTAGCTGGTCACTTTAAATAAATAGGATTCATTTTAAAATAAATAAATGTGATAGAATCATGCTGAGTCTAGGTTGTGGTCTTCCCTGGCTAATAGTGAAAATAATGACTCTTTTGGTCCGGTCAATATCTATCTGTCTGCCTGTCTGCCTATATGTCTATCATCTACCTGATTATAGATCATAACTTCAGGACAACTGCAGTATTCTCATTTTGGTAGTCTGGCTCCCTGCAGTTTAATAGTGTTTGAGAAGTTGGTAACCTTTTATCAGACACTAGGGAACCTACTTCTCCATAATAACACTTAGAACTGTGAAGCTAGATTGCTCTTCTAAGCCAGTTTACATAGTCTAAAGATAAAGTATGTTTAGGATTGTGGGAAAATTCTGCAATGACTAGAAAGAAGGGTGAGAAAGACTGTCAGACAAGCCAAAGCCATAAAACTGTCTTCTTGAAGAAGTTAATACAAATATGATGATGATGGAGGAGGAGGAGGAGGAGGACATAGTAGTTTACTATTAGTGCCTGCTTAGGTTATTTACAAGAAACAAGGAAAAACAAATGATAGAAAAAAAAACAGTATTTCTGCCTGATGTTATAAAATCTCACAAGATTATAAATGTGACTGACCAGCTAAAGTGCAAACTCAGAAAGAAAGGTAAACAACCATACATTCTTTCTATTGTTTCAATAAGCAGAAAGTTTTAAAAAGACCCTCTCCCAAATGCTGAAACACAGAGAGCTTTTTCAAAAAAGAAGGAGGTGGGAAGGAAAATATAGATACTCATTCCAATCCTACTGTTATAAAAATGTTCAACTTTAGCAAACCAATCACTTGGGTTTAACTGCTGATGTCTGCCTCTAAACTAGCAGAAATATCACATTTTCCAGAAATTGCCCCATAAACGTAAGGCGATAAAAAAACAGCCCTCTACCAAATGTAGGGAAACCCCGTAGAGAGTTGAATGTACCTAATTTATTTCCCATCTCTACAAATCATATGATAGCTCTGATTATAAGCTTCTTTAAATTCTATTAGTTATTTCCACCAGCTGCAATGGGCGATATATAACATACCAATATGAAATTTCTGTGGAAAAAAGAGACTTAGGTGAAGTACCTAATTATGTCAGTATGTACATCTCTGCAGCACAAAGGATAAACAGTCTGTGTGAGATGTTTTACAAGGCACACCTTAGCAACTGTGACATATTTGTGATAGTCTACAAGAAAGATGCCTCACAAACAGTAACTGATCTATTTATCCCTTTCATCAAGGGGAGGGAGAAATGCAGAGTACCACAACCTTATTAAAAGCAATATATGATAGATTCTCTATGAATCTATCCTTATCCTAATCTGTCAAGCTTTAGCTAGAAAAAAATATGTGGTGTTTCTTCCATGTTTACATGATATTTGCATCTAGTATTTCATTAAAAAAGCAAAAAAAAGCCCACCCTTCTTCCACGAGCAATGTTAAAAAGATGAGGGTGTGTTTTTTTTCTCGATACATGGATCAGTTATCTGTCAAAAGATTTCTTTGATCTCACTTAAAATCTCTATATTCCTCTTTCTACCAGGAAGGAATCAAAAGAGTGAAACTGCCTTTATCTGTTCTTTTTCACAGTTCTTACGAAGATATTTTACCCCCTACTTAAAGGAATTGTTTCTAAAGTTAATAGATATTGTAGTCATTAGCTGGAAACTGAGATTTGCTATAGGATCGGTGACATTAATATAAGTGCATAACAGGATTTATTGTTGTGCCAGTGAAGTTTACCTAAACAAAACGGGGCGAACATTAATTTACCTAAAGGATAATTTTCATTACCGCACTATTATTTTGTAATTATGCTGTTTACAAGCAATAGGATTAAGACATTGGTCAAGAATGTAGTATTCTTGGATTCGTATCAGTTAATTTATTTCTGCAATATAATAGGCTGCCGTAATGTCCATCTGTCCCCAACCCATGATTATCATTAAGGTAATATAGAGGTTTCCATTATTCTAATCGGCTTCACATGCTCATAACTCTGAAAAATTATCCTCTTTGGCTGAAATTTTTCATTCTCATCCCAAAGGTGAATTTATTTATGTATGTAGGAAGCTTGAGCAGAAGTCATTCATGCATTTTTAAGTCTCACAAGGATAGAAAAACGCTTCTATTATTCTATAAAAGCCGATGTTCCTGCTTCCATTTCACTTGCTCAGTTGGCACGTCTATTATTTCTCCGAAAGTACAGCTTTCAAATTTAATGTTTTCTAGGCAACCTGCTAAGACTATCCTTCGAAATGGGTTGCCAGCCTAAGACAGGACAACTACGTCCTACACAATACAACTCAGTGTTAATATACAAATGATACTAACATTTTCACTGTATTCTAATAACATTCTCTGGGATTTGAAGATAAAGATGTACTCTCCACTGATCTATTTTTAATGAGCCTTTACAGTTTCATAATCATCTTTTCTTCTCCCTCCTGCCCAGAAATTTCTAGTAAATACAGAGTTTCATTAATCTTCTTCTATGACGGGTTGTGTAAATTCAAGCTTTCTAGGAATAAGTGTGGCAGTCATCTGAGGACAATCTCTTTCCGATAGAACTTTTTATTTTTTCTTTGATGTCATTGTGCAACTATCTGATTTTAGCTTATTATACAGACCTCTGTTTGGAGCTCCATAAAAGAATGCATAAGAAAAACCCAAGTATGTCACAATAGGGGAAAAAAATCTTACTCTGTTTTGCTAAGGTGTGTGAAACATATTCCTGTCGCCAAATGCAGAATCAGTTCAAGCTCAGGCTATTTATGTTGTCAGAGATTAGATGCCAGTATTAACTCTGTTGATTCCGAAATAAGCAGCACAAAAAGAGGATTTATTTCCCAATAATTTAGTTAAAGACTGGGGCTGTGATTTTTAGATAAATGGGCAGGAATCTTCTACAAAGGGCATTTAATATTTTTATATCAAAGAATTCTTTGTTTATTAAATCGATAGCTTGATAGCTTCTACAAAGCAAAATGCTAAAAGGAAAAGTTGTGTGCTTTGTATTAGCATAGACAATTCTGTGCAATTTGTAAAGCAACTTGCCCAAAATATGGACTTTCAGATACTGTTTACTTCAAAGATTTTTTTTATCATAACACACCTAACATGTTTCCCCCAAAATAAGGCTGGGTCTTATATTAATTTTTACTCCAAAAGACACATTGGAGATTATTTTCCAGTTAGGTCTTATTTCCAGGGAAATATGGTACTGAATGCCTCTGTCTGGCTGAGAATCTTAACTGGGGTTTATTTTGTGGGTAGGGCTTCTATTATAAGCATCCTGAAAAATCATGCTAGGGCTTGTTTTCTGATTAGGTTTACAGGATAAAATTATGTATGAAGTTATATTTAAAAATCGGGTTGCTCTCTTTTAAAAATACTGTGCCAAATCAGTGAATATACTGGACCAACCTTAAAATGAAAAAAAACTAGTATGCTATTAAAAACTCATCAATAACTCTCTGTTTCAAAATGCATATCAGGGTACAACTTACCTTTATTGAACAGTGGTGAATAATCTATTGCATTTCCACGATCAATGGTATTGAATAAATATAAAAATGTGGTTGTGAGATAATTGAATTGTTTGATCTTCTATTGGTATCTAATTTTGTTCTCTCTTAATAGGTCTTTGTCAAGAAGCTGAGCCTCACACCGAACTCTAAAAGGCAGAAAACCTATTATTATCATCATCTCGATGAAGAATATAAATTAAAATAATTCTACATTCTCTACCTTCCATTAATCTTCATAACAAAACTTCATATAGACTGATAAATTAATATGCCTGTGTGTCTTGTCTATTTTGGATACTGGACTGAGTTAGTGGGGGAAAGTCTTCAGCTTATAAAGCTGCTGTGTCATTTCTACTCAAATACCCTGTGCTTTTCATAGGAGAAACTGTTGATTATGAGTAAAAATGCTGCTACAAATCTATGTGAGTTGTAGTCTTCCAAACTTTGTGCCAGTTATGATTGTCTAATTCAGTGGTCGCCAACCTTTTGGACTTCAGGGACCATTAAATTCATAATTTTAAATCTCGCGGACCACTAATATGAATTTTTTAAAAAGCTATATACATTTGTAAAATAATGATCATAGAGCTTCCATTTTATTAATATAAGAGGCACCTATGTAATATAACAAAATTTAAAAAGCTTATTTAATTATAACAAAATCATAAATGCTTATTTAATCATAACAAAATATTTAAAGGTTGCTTAATTGTAGCAAAATTATTAAGTTAAATTATTGCAAAATAATTGAAGTTTCTTTAAGTATGACACATTTTAGTGTGATATTTGTTCCTGCTTGAGAGAGACAGACACAGAGAGACAAACACACACACACAGAGAGAATAACAGACACACACACACACAGAGGCAGAGACACACACACACAGGAACCATACAACTATACAAAAAAATTCAAATAACCGCCAGATTTTCCTGCGTACCACCAAAATTTTCTCACGGCCCACTGGTGGGCCCTGGCCCACAGGTTGGCAACCACTGGATTAGATTGCCTCCAAGGTCCCTTCCAACTTCGTTGTTCTGTCTCAAGGATTTATCCCAAGTAATGCAAGCTCAGAGGTGTTTGGGTCATTTTTTCTCTTTTTTTTCCTTTTATGTATACATTTTGTTGTTCTTACTGTTGGATGTATGTTTTTTTCTGTTTTGCTTTTCCGTTTTTGCACTTTATTGCTGTTGGTAAAACATAGTAAATACTGTGTTTCCTCAAAAAACAGACCAGGTCTTATATTAATTTTTGCTCCAAAAGACGCATTAGGTCCTATTTTCAGGTTAGGTCTTATTTTCGATGAAAACAGGTAGTAGATAGATAGATAGATAGATAGATAGATAGATAGATAGATAGATAGATAGAAATAATAAATAATAATAATAATTTTATTTATATCCCGCCCTTCTCCCGAGGGACTCAGGCGGCTTACAGGCATATAAAAACACAAACAACACAAAACATTAAGAACATATTAAGAGCATTAAACAAAGCCTGAATTTCAATTTAAAAGGGGGGCAATAAAATGATATCCCAATAAATAAATAAATAAATAAAATAGTTTAACCCCAGTTTATAAAAGCAGGAGGACACGGACGCGGTTAGTCCACACCCGCCTGTTGGAACAAATAGGTCTTTAGTGCACAGCGGAAGGTTTGAAGGTCAGTAATCGTTCTTATAGCAGGTGGAAGGTCATTCCAGAGGGTGGGTGCCGCCACAGAGAAGGCTCTCCCCCTGGGGGTCGCCAGCCGACATTGCTTGACTGGCAGCACCCTGAGGAGGCCCAGGACAGTGGGAGGTATCGATGGGTAGAATGCGGTCCTGCAGGTAACTGCGCCCTATGCCATGGAGCGCTTTAAAGGTGGTTACCAACACCTTGAAGTGCACCCGCGAGACCACCGGGAGCCAGTGCAGCTCGCGCAGGAGAGGGGTTACATGGGCACGCCCACTCACCCCAAAAATCCCCCGCTTGGCTGCGTTCTGAACTAGCTGGAGTCTCCGGGTGCAACTCAAGGGGAGCCCCATGTAGAGCATCTGAATTCTGATTATGTGACCATGGGGATGCTATAATGGCAACAGTTTGAAAAGTGTGGTCTTAAGTTACTTTTTTTCCAGTGTTATTGTAATGGTCACTAATGGTAAATAAAGTCTAAATGCTATCGCTATAGATGCACATTGCCCATTCTAATGCAAGTAAATAGAAACAACCACTCAGCTTAAATGTCAAGTACTCACTGGCATGATCATCACATTTTTCCTTCAGAAAGAGAAAATAAATATACATCGGAAGTATAGCTGTGGAAATCTGGACCAAGAATTCTGGATAATCCATGGTTGTTTTTCCAGCTTGGACTTTCTGATAGGAGCCTCATTTCCTTCTTTCCTTCCTCAATAAAAGATGCTAAACATTTTCCCCTCAAAATTTACTATTAGTTGGTCCAGCAGAGATTTCAGTCCAATCCATCAAACTTGTTTCCTGAAGAATATCCTTGTAATGGACCACTCCAACTTGAGGGCTAAAGGCCACCTGGCTTTCATTTCATATAGAACTATTTAATTTATAGAACAATCTGTTTGACTACAATGATGAACGCATATGTCTTCTTAAAATGCCTCATGGGGTATTCCTCCTTGTTCCCATTTCTGTAACCATAGTAACTTGGAGGAGAAGCAGTTTTTGTACTTCCTCCCAGAAATTGTTTCCAAGGGATAATGGTTTTAACTCTCATTTGTCCTACAGCAATTAGCTTTTGACTTACTCTAGGTCCCAGTGCAGAACTTTTAACAGACAAGATAACTTTTTCTCTTGCTTCACTGCTAATATTCTCTTGATGAATACTGGCAGTACATATTTCAGAAGCTGATTGGACTTTTCAGAAAATTTAGAATACTAAAAAATATTTGTGGTCAAGAAAGTTCGCCTCTGCATACAATGAAAAGATTCTATGAAAGTTCCACCTGCTTTAACCTATTTTCCCTCACTTATTTTTGAAAGAGGGCAGGATGTTGTTTTATTTCTATTTCTCCAAATTTCTAAGCAAATATACTTGTTATAAATAATGTAAAATGACAAGGAAGGAAACGGCCCTTTCTGCTAAGGACTAATCATATAACGATTTAAATGAACTATGGCTAATACACCAGTGATCCATTATGAATAGCATATATTATAGTTGTCTCAAAGAAATTTCAGTCAATTAATTACTGGAATCTTAGTTAATTACATTTGCATGCATATCTCCACAACCCTCATATTTCACATGACATCTAACTGTCTTCTTTTGGCTTTATTGTTATATATGATGTACTTTAATGTTTGTTAATATTAATGTTTGGTCTGGTGGTTAAGGCGCCAGGCTGGAAACTAGGAAACGGGGAATTCTTGCCCTGCCTTGGGCACAAAAGCTGGCTAGGTGACCTTGAATCAGTCACTCTCTCTCAGTGTAACTCTCTTGCCAGGATGGTTGTTGTAGGGAAAACAAGAAGAGGAAGAAGTATTAGGTACGTTCGCTGCCTTGAGTTATTAATAACAATAATAAAGGTAATATAAAAATTTAAATATTTTTAAACTATTTTAAACACCATTCATCCTGAATAGGAATTTACAAAGAAGTATATTTCCTCTGAATACGAAAGTTAATTGCTTTCATCAGTAGCTGAGAGAGAATGGGAAAAAGAGGCAAAGCAAAGTCCAGGGGAAGAATCACAAGATTGGTCTCATGATGAAGTTATATTGTTAAATCCGAACCAGGTGTCTCCTTTTTGCTGTGCTCCTGCTTATTAGAAGAGCTTCTCTTCATTTAACGTGATGCCAAGAATGAAGAGGTTACACCGGATTACGTATAATGTTCTTCTGATAATGTACTATATACGGTTTCAATTGTTAGTTTAGTGTATATTATACTGTAAATTGCTTAGAGTCATCTGCTCCTAAGCCAATATAAAGTCTTATAAATAAATAAACAAATAAATAATCCTGTCCTGCCACCCACATTATATTTCTTGCTCCATGCTCATCCTTATTTGAGCTGGCATAATATATAGTTCAGCTTAAAACAAAGCCAACTGTAAAAATGCCTTTTAGATACGTCTAAAGTATTCTCATTCCTCACATTCAAAATGCTGATTTTGTACCCAAACCTGCTTTTAGTGGGAAATAGACTGCCTCACTCATTTTGCTTTTCAGCTGAAAAGCAGTTTGATTCAAAATGCTCTGATCTGAGCTCAAAACATTTTCAAAATGTTAGAAACAGAATTCATCTCACTAAAACAGCTCTTTTATACTTAGAAACAAGCATACTGAATCATGCAATGGGTAAAAATAAATCTGAAATGTTTTTTACACCCTTAGGAGTTTCTGCATATTCTTCCACTTTTTAAAAGAAAGAACCCACTTAATTCCCCTATCCCATGATAACTATGCTTTCAACTATTAATATAAAGAATAAAAGTAATTACTTATGGTGGAAACATTCCACATTCAGATATAGAATACCCTTTTCAGGCATTTTAAACAAATATGTGATAATAAAGTATGTTCATTTTGCGTTCTATACAGTATCTTAAGATCTTGTCTATCTAATCCTTTACTCTTCTGATCATCCAGGATCCAATTAGGGATAGTCTGAAGAACAATTAGATTCACATTTGTTTAAAGTTGAGCATATCTCTTTGGGTGACTTGGGGTTTTGATAAAGCAGATTACCAGGCCATACAGACAGCTCTTTCAAGCAAACACATAATAAGCTCCAATAAAGGTATAGCATATGATTTATCGACCCACATGCTCCATTCAGGCCAGAATTTAAGAGTTACTTCAGAAAGCACTTCAGATCTTGCCCTTGTTCCCTTTGATCTTGAATTAAATTCTGCATAATTGTAGCCTGCTTTGGTAAGAAAGTCAGAAGAGAGAAGCTTATAGGCTATGTGAAACTGTTTGTAAGTAACGTAGGCTCTAAAATGCAGGTCTGTAATCAGGATCAATAAAACCTGGTAAGCTAGGGCAGAGGCAAATGTGAGAAATGCTTATTATTTTATCTCATATTCTCATAATTGTTTTCTGACAATGTCTGTAAACAGCTATAGTGATGTAAAAATAACGTCCAGCACTATGAGAACTATTTGCTACATAAACATAATCCAAGTGTGGATTAATACAATGTATTAATTATTGTATTATGTTGATTATTATTGTATTACTCTCTGATATAATGGCTTGGTTTATCAATACTATTTCAAAATTGTTTTTATGTTTGAGAAGTAATTGTTGGAATTTTTAAAAAGCATTTAGTTATAAGACCACAAAAATGTCCTATGAATTCATTTCCATGAATTAGATATATATTCCAAAGATATATCAGTCTTCTAACTCTCTTGCTATATGTAATTCTCTACAATGTGTACTTCTTTAATTGATTGGGAATTAATCTAAAAGAAAGAGAAGGGACAGAAATTACATGATATTATTATTTTCTTCTCTCACTGGACTATCCTTAAGAATTTTAGTTCCAGTTCATTTAAGACTGGCATTAACACCATTAAAAAGCAATGTAACTACGTTTTTAAAGCAACGTACATGAAATTAAAGTAGAATAATAGTAAAATACATTCACCAAGATGGATTGATATTCTACTATTTTTTCTATTTGTCAAGAATGTACAAGACGCTATTCATTTCTAGTTCCAGGTCATTTTGTTACTTGATCTGTATTTATAGAGAGGGATGCAAGACAGAAAAAGATAACAAAATAATTATCTTTCTCAAATGTTAATGTTATACCATTAATAATTGCTGAAAACCAACACCTATTTTCCTGGGAATAAGACCGAACAAATCAGAGCAAACAGGCATAGAATTACACTATAAATATCCAAATCGGTTTTTTTTGGTGCAAACATGTATTGAGTTAGGGTAGTTGATTCAACCTATTTTGTCACAGAATATTTATCTACTGATTATTCTGGAATAGTCTATTTAATACATATGTTAATTCTTATCTAATACTTGATCTAATATTGTAGATAATATGATTTAGTGAGCTCTCTTTTAGGGTCAGTTTATGAGGTTAGATTTATTTAACTTTTATTTAACCTTCCAAGAAATAGGCAATGAAGAGTCAACATTGTCTGAGTTACGGTAGGAGAAAAAAATGCATAGCTCTAAGGGGAAATCTCATGGACTGGGCATAAGGTTTCCTTGTTTGGAAGATAAATTTGGGGTTGAAGATATAAACTATTGCATATTGCCTCTTTGTCAATTTAACCAATTGTAGTAAAAATTTCAGTCAGTGCCAACTGACACATGCAGCTTTAGGCGATGACATTTTGGGGGGACTCACAACTCTTGTTTTGCTGCAGCAGATTAGTACAACTATAAGGGTTGAATCTGTACCTTGCCCACTCCTGGAGTATCTTTCACTTTGCTGACTGCCCTTAATAAACAAGGTGGAGCCGGTGGAGGTGAGGTCTGTAGGATCATATTGAATTTAGTGGCAAATAGATGAGATTCAGAAACGGAGGATGCAGAAGGTCTGTGCTTCTTCTTTTTGGATGACAGATTCAACTTCTGAGCAGCTCTGTAGAGGAAAAAGAAAGTGAAATGAAGATGTCATCAAATATTTAATGAAATCGCCACCTTTGTTGCCAAGCAATGTCAGCTACAAAACTGCCTGTAAAAGTGACCTCTTTGTGTTTATTGCATGAATCATTCTTCATTAAAACAGGCAACAATTAAAAATGGTTAATTTTATACATGGTACTTTTTATTATATAGTTCTTCAGATAAGAATACATGCCCTTTTGTAGCCAATCAAAAAATTAATACAACATATAAATAGGAATTAATATTAGAAAATTACATTTCATAATGGATATTTGCAACTTCCAAATATATGGCTACAATTTTTAATTTGCTGTGTCTAGCATATGAAATAGCTTTAACACTGAAATAAACTTTGAAATATTTTAGAGCGTTTTTCTCCTGCAATGTTGCCATTCTAGTCACGCTTTATATGCACACAAAGAGCAGAGGAAGTTATAAGTTCTTTAGATGTCTAAATGATTGAGCAGACCAGAAGTTTGCATGTGTTTATAAGACAACCTCTCTAGAGATGTGTTATGTTCTTTCTTGCTTCAAACAATCTACTATCATCTCATGCCAAAGAAATCTACCATCAAAGAACTAAATGGCTACAGACCAGTCTCACCGACATCAGTAATTATGAAATCTTTTGAAAAACTAGTGATGGTCCACCTGAAAACTATCACAAACCAACTACTAGACTCCTTACAATTTGCTTACCGTGCAAACAGATCGACAGATGATGCTATTAATATGGCACTACACTACATACTCCAACATCTTGATTACCCAAATACATATGCAAGAATCCTTTTTGTGGACTTCAGTTCTGCATTCAA
>JANHFO010002055.1:0-12026 GCA_032468095.1 Pareas carinatus
TTTTATTTGGCTGTATACCGCCCTGGGTCCCTTCGGGGAGAAGGGCGGTATAAAAATTTAATAAATAAATAAATAAACAAACAAACAAACAAATAAACAAAAGATATATACAGAAAAACCAAACCATAATTTCCAGGGCAGGCAATTAAAGAATTGCATCTTTATTCAGTATAAAGGATAAAGTAAATGTGAAATAGGCAAGATATGGTTGGTTAGTTTGCTTGTGAGTTTAGTATGCTTGAATAAAGCATGGCTAATAAAAAAAATCATGGTCTGTTATTAACTACAATAATAGGTACTGTCCCTGATCCTACCAGCTGCGCTCAGATAGAGGAAGTTCATTTGAGGTACAAAGATCACAATATTGCCCATCTAAGCACTAGGTCTTTTGTTAGCATGCACGAGGATTTTAATGCAGAAAGTCTATCATATTTGAAGTAATTTTATTATTTCATCAGATGTATTATTTTTGCTTCTAGTTTCTTAGCAAAAAATCAAAGTCACAGATTCAATTAAAAGTATTTTTGCTACAATCTTATTCCTCAATTTTAAAAATGCTAGTTCAACTTGCCAACACATGTGCTATGTTTTTTCCTTCTATCAGGGTAAAAACAGAGTCTCCAAATAACTCAAACAATTAGGGTCAGCGTTCTATTTCTTGAAAGAAAGCATACTTTTCGGAAAGAAAGCAACCAGCCATGCACGTCAGTCAAACCCATTGAGCATGCGTGGAAAATAGAACACATGGGGTCTGCGCAGACGCGCATTCTGTTAGCCCCTTATTTGCAATGGTGTGGATAGTTTTCGCGCTTGCTGCTTTTGGAAGCTGCGTTGCTACGTCTTGTCATGTCGGTGGCTTCTAAGGCAGCATTGGGGGTTTCTGTCTTGCTCTCGGGCGGAGCCATTATTGGTGTCCACGTCCAACAGAGACGTCTTAGAGAGGTAATGTCAATAGGTTTCTCATACATAGAAGATTCTGCTTCCTCGTTGAATTTGGGAGCCATTTTTCCACTCTCTGGTCAGAAGTAACAGCTATGCCATAGAAATGTTATGGAGGAATCTGCGATTTTATATTGCTGTACTAGAGAAGTTACAGAAGTTTTTAAAAGAATATATAATTCCGTCATCCTAGTAAATGATTTTTCCTTCCAGTACCTCTTATGTGAAAAAAAGTAAGGAGGTTTCTAAATATACGCTAGTACGTTTCTAAGGCTTATACCGAATTTGAACTGTGAGAGACTCCCGAGGGAGAATTTTACTTTTGCTCAACCTGAAGGTCGTGTTGTAAGGTTTTTGTTTTCTTCCTGGAAATCTAAACAAGCCTTTATCATCTTCCTAATTAAGGTATATTATAAAAAGCAAGCAATAACTAACTAGATTTTTGTTTTAGGGTTGGGATATCATTTACTATGGCTTACCCTCGAGTTTCCTGCAGAGAATGAAAGAAGAAAGTAACATTAAAACAGCATTGTTCCCAAAATTAATTCCACTTAAATGTTTTGAGAATTAAACAATGTTAGAGAATGATAGGTTTGAGTCAATAACTGCTAAATGGAATCTTCATAGAAGTTTATGGGAAACTGTAAAGTTGGTGTTTGTTTCTCAAAAACTGGATATGTGCAAGCAAGCATATTGTATCAAATAATCAACTTCAGTCTTATTTTTATTGATTTCTTTTTTTGCTAACTTTTCTTTTGTTCACAGGTTTTTTGTTAAAGCTATGTACCATACATAATAGTATTAGTACTAGTTTCATTTTATATTTTAATAGTAATAGTATAAGTTTCATTTTTCAGTTAAAAAGGCTTTTAATCTCTGATTTCCCACAAGTGAAGCTGAGGCTTTTGTGTTCTACTTTGTGCATATCCCAAGAATTAGAGATAGTTCTCACTTATTGATGGCAACTGGAACCAGCATCTCTACGTTTCATGGTCCTGACATTCATGTGCTAACTTATGACAGTTTTACCAGTCACTTTGTTAGACAAATCCCACATGATTGCAGCATACCACAGCCTTGTGGTTGTCATTTTCTCTCAACTCTAGGAAGAAGACAGTGTCAAATCATGTCTGAAAAACCTTGCCAAGAAAACTGCAGTGTCTTGTCCAAGCAGTTTCCTCCATGATTGAATGGAAGAAAAAAATATTTTGCACAGATATTATATTCTAACCTAAAGAAACTATTAACAGTACTCCACTAGGGAGATATGGTGGGGCTGACAGAAAATTAGGGTGTGATCAGGGATACTGTCCAGGATCAGCAGCTTCACCAAATTCTATGGAACAGCTTCCCATATTTATGACTGATAGCACCCATGGTCATGTGATCAAAATTCAGACATTTGGTAGCTTGTCTGCATTTATGACCGCAGTGTGCCCTTCAACTCTCTTCACACAGCCAATTTTCCCTCCAACTCTGCCCCCCACCACTGGTGTCTATTCTTGCTGCTCTGCCCCCTGCCCACACTTCAGTGGGAAGTGGGAGGAAGAAGATGGCAAAGGTGATCTGAGGGCTTTGGGGGGGGGGTGGAGCAACGTGCCATGGAGTGCAGAGTGAATAAAAAGGTGGAGATGAGTGAGATGGGTTGAGGAAATTGAAGTGAATGGGAGCATGCTAGGGTAGGATAAGCATGAGGTTCTTACCTAATGATAGCATAATCCTAGCCTAACAACTGCAACTGGGACTACCAAAATTACTTTTTCTAAATGATGTTTCACCTAGCAGATAAATTCTCAAACGACAATCACAATAAAACCTTACGATTCCTCTTCTGTGCTCTTTCCAGTGTGGCGAAATAGGTGAAATTGGGGCCCGAAGGAGACCCTGGGAGACATAGAGCAGATCCTTTCCTGAACCTTCCAAGAACTCCCCCCCCAGGCATCCTGTGGTCTGCTTCCTGCCCTTGGGGTCCTCACAGGCCTTGGGTCTCTTTCCCACCCACAGACCCACATTCTCCTTACCCCACATCACCCATTTCACACCTGCCTTTAGGGAAGCAAAGCAGGCCTCATTGTTCCTGAGCTGCAAGGTGCAACCCTGGGACTGGCTCCCATTTTCAGGGAAGATGTCTGGAATAATGGATGCTTTGAAAATGGTGGTTGCAACCTGGAATTGTGCTATGCAGTCCAGAAACAGTGAGGCCTGCTTTGCTTCTCAAACACAAGCTCCAGAGATCTTCAAAAGGTAAGTGAGGAGGGTGTTGGACCTGGAGGGGTGGGATGCAGGCTCAAGGCCTGCAGGTCCAAGTGAGGGAGATGAGGAGATAAGCAGGTGGTTGCTGCAGGGTTTTTTGCAGTCAGCCGTAAGGGCAAATGACTGTAGGAATGCTGCAGAAGTCATAACTTTGAAAATAAGTCATAAGTAGCTTTTGGGGGCATCCACTGTAACTTTGAACAGTCACTAAATGATTGGTCTTAAGTTGACTACCTGTAGTTTTTGACGTACAACCATTTGTTTAGCAACCTTTCAAAGTTACAATGGTACTGAAAAAGTAGCTTATGACCAGTCCTTGTACTTACAACTGTTTACATGGTCATGTGATTAAAATTTCAATGCTTGGAAACTGCCATCTATTCCAGTGTCTTAGAGTCATGTGATCATTATTTGGGACCTTCAAGCCAGTAGAGGAAGCTGTATTCATTTAATGACAATGAGAGTCACTTAACTGCAGTGAATCATTTAACAACTAGGGCAAAAAAAGATAATAAAATCACATGCAAGTCACTTAATAACCACCTTGTTTAGCAATGGAAATTCTGATGCCAATTGTGGTTGTAAGTTGAGGACTACCTGTATGAGTAGATGTAGTCCTCAACATATGACCAGTTGTTCAACGACCAAAGTTATGACCCTGAATGAAGAATTCATGTACAGAGTTACAGCCATTGCAGTGCCCCTGTAGTCACATGATCAAATTTTGGACCCTTGGCAGTGTGCCTGCACTTATAATTGCAGTGATGTTGCGGCACCCCCCCCCCCCGCAATCTCTTCTGATCTATGCCTTTTGGCTGCCCTGCTCTCATGACAGCAGGGCTGGGACTGAAGAAGCCTGGTGCTTCAGCAGTCTCAGTCATCTGCCACCTCTCCGCCTCTACTTAAGCTCCAGTGCTGTTGCTGCCCTTGAGCAATGCCATGTCAAGCCCCACACTGTAGGCAGCTACCTAAGCACCAGTGCATAAAGTTCCAGTGTTGCCTGTCACACTGCATTCCTCAGATTCTGCCATCCTCAACTGGCCTCAGTGATGAGGTGACCGACCCTACTGTATCAGCTGAGGCAGCTGATGAGTTTGCCAGGCTTCAGGAAGAATGCTTGGTGTGACCAGCAACTGCTTCACATGCCGTTCGGGTCAGGCCTGGTGCACCTTAGCAGTGAGACGGAAGCAGTGAGGGATGACTTATGCTGGTCAGCCCTTCTTTACTCCCCTACCATCGGGGAGGAGATACAGAAGCATAGGCGGCTGCACAAACAGGCTGAGGAACAGTTTTTATCCATGGGCTGTTAGACTCTTGAATGAAAAAACAACCATGTAACAACATGGCACCTGCATGTGTTGGGGGGGAGTGCATGAAGGAAGACAATCTCATTGTACACATGTACAATGGCAATAAAGGTTTCATTTCGTTTCATTTCATTTCATAAAATGGCAAAGATCAACTGGTTGTGGCAGGAGAGCTGGGTCAGTTTCCAAGCACACTGCCCTACTGAGCCAGTCTGAGGTAACTGATGTGGTCGAGTCTCACTCCATGCTGCTGACCTGAGCTGAGATGGCTAAGGCTTCCAGGAATGGTGAAGCTTTGTTCAGCACTATGACTCAAGCGTCTTTTGCCGTACCAAATCAGGAAGCCCCTGAGCTAATCATATTCTTTCCCAGGCTATCTGTGCTTGTGGCATACTACAGCACCCTCAATTTGCACGTAACCTGTATTGGGCTTCCTCCCCCACCTGCTATACCCCTGTGCTTACTGAAAGGACGTCGTTTAGGGTTGTGTGACATCTTGTTTATGACCACGTGGCTTAGTGATGGAAGTTTGGTGCCAATTATGGTCATAAGTCAAGGGCAATTATATTTTTTGGTTATTATATATTTTTAAAGTATCTTTAAGGACCTGTAATCTAATTAATATTGTATTATTTATATTAATTATCTATGCATATCTGATGAAAATGTACGTTGTAATATATTAAATTTTGAAGTATTCTTAATTTTACAGCAAGTATGATAGATCTTTTGCAATATTTTAATAATAATATATCTTTTTTCAGATATTACGTGAAGGCGTGTACAGAGATCTTGAGAGACAGAAACACAAGGAACATTTTAATCTTTCAGATAAACATACTGCTTTGGTCATACAACTTGAAACAGAGCATAGCAAAATGCTTATGGCAAGAAAATCCCAAGCGTGAAAAGTTGTCATAATTTTCTGTTACATAATTTTATTATCATATTTACCAAGTTAATTATTCTGATCATACTTTTTAAATATTAGAAGAAAACATTTTTTTATATAGTGAAAATAATTCTCCATAGGCATAATGGATAAAAATGCATACATGAGTGGCATGATGACTTGTCATGATGAAGCTACAAGAACATCTCCTTCAGAAGGGCTGGAAGAGGGGGAAGTAGAAGGAGAGACTCTTCTTATAGTAGAATCTGAAGATCAGGCATCGGTGGATTTGAGCCATGATCAAAGTGGGGACTCTGTAAATAGTGATGAAGGAGATACATCTTGGACAGAGGAGCTATCTTATTACTGTGAAAGATGTCAAAAATGGTTGCCAACAAGTAAGACTTCTTAATTCTTTATATTGTGTCCTTTATGAATTGGAGTTTCTCAAACTTTACAGTTTTTATTCTGTTTTCCACATAAGCACATATATCCATGTGTCTTAACACAAGTTTAGATATTCTGCCCTAACCACATGATGTTGATCAATTATCTTTGAACTTCAGAAGCCTGGAGATATAATACTTCTTGAAGTAAACAATATTGAAATTATTTATGCTTACTCCAAAATAAATAAACGGAAGCAAAACATGGCTGCGAAGGAGGAGCACGTGTAGGAGCATGTGGGTGCTTGAGGGAGTTTGAGATGAATTTTTGGGGCATAGGGGCTGGTTTTAGCCAGCCCTAGCCACGGGGTTCCCCAGGGGAACTTTCCCTCCATTAATAGAGGGATTTCTTAGGCTTTTAGGCTTTTAGCTGGCAGAGGACAGCTGAGAGAGTTTTGAGCCGGCGGTAGCGGTGGCGCCATTGTGGTGAGGAAAGTTGGCGCCACGAATTATCACCATGAATTTTTGCTTATCGGGGCTCCATGGAGAGAGCAGCTGGGGCTTTGGCCGGCTGCTGCCTCCCCCTGCTGGAATGATGGCCGGGTTCCCCCCTTTGTGGGTGGGGACGACGGCAGTGGAGACGGCGACTTGGCTGAGGCCATGGCCGTAGCCGGTGTTGCGCCTGAGGCCGGCAAAATGACGGGCAGTGGAGGAGGGGTGGCCTTGGAGCCCCTGGACTCTGCTGGTTGTGTTCTATGTTTGGTTGTGGATGGGGCGATGGTGGCGGAGGGTGGTGGAGATGGCGGCTGCCACTGCCCCAGGTGAGTAGACGGGGTAGCGGAGGAGCCAAGATGGCAGTGATGGTCTCCGCTGTTCTGAACTTTGAACTAACTTTTAATTCAGCCCGCTTTGAACAAGCTGCTGTGGACTGGTATGGTGGGGTCTGGGGATGGTGGCAGCGCCCCAGTGCCCCCGCTCTCTCAAGATTGGTGTTATTGGTGGGAGAGGTAAAGAGGTAAAGCTTCCCTCTTTAGGGTGACCCGCTCCCTTTTACATCTGGGAGCGCGGGAAGATCCCTTGGAGGGCTCTGCTGAGGATTTTACGAGTTACCTGCATGATAAAATCGACCAGATCCGGAGAAGTCTGGTCCGACTGGTGTAATCTGGACTGGATGACTGGTGCATTTCTTGAGACTTTTATCTGGGGGGAGTTTGACCCTGTGACTCCCGAGGATATGGACAGGTTGCTGGGACGGTTGAACGCTGCCACATGTTTATTGGACCCGTGCCCCTCCTGGTTGGTACTGGCCTCCCCGGAGGTAACACGAGGCTGGCTCTAGGGAGTGGTTGAGGCTTATTTGAGTGAGGGGTTCTTGCCTGCCGCCTTGAAAGAGGTGGTGGTGATACCCCTCCTCAAGAAGCCCTCCCTGGACCAGACTGTTTTTGCAAATTATCGTCCGGTGTCCAACCTTCCCTTCTTGGCGAAGGTTGTTGAGAGTGTGGTGGCGTATCAGCTTCCCCCGGCACCTTGAGGAAAATATCTATCTAGACCTGCGCCAATCCAGCTTCAGGCCTGGGTACAGCACGAAAATGGCATTAGTCGCATTGGTCAATGATCTTGGGAGGGCCAGAGATAGGGGTTGTTCCTCTATCCTCGTGCTGTTAGATCTCTCAGCGGCTTTTGATACCATCAACCATGGTATCATGCTGCACCGTTTGGAGGGGTTGGGAGTGGGGAGCACCGTTCTGTGGTGATTCTCCTACCTCTCCAATCGGATGCAGATGGTGTTGGCAGGGGGGCAGAGGTCAACTCCAAGGCGCCTGTTATGTGGGGTGCTGCAGGGGTCGGTCCTCTCGCCACTTCTGTTCAACATCTATATGAAGCCACTGGGCGAGATAATCCGTGGGTTTGGGGTGGAGTTCCATCAGTACGCTGATGATACTCAGCTGTACATCTCCACCCCTGGCCACCCCAACGATGCCGTGAAAGTGATGTCCCAGTGTCTTGAGGCCGTGCGGGCCTGGATAGGGAGGAACAGGCTCAGGCTCAACCCCTCCAAGACTGAGTGGCTGTGGCTTCCGGCGTCTCAATATAGCCAATTGACTCCATCACTGGCTATTGAAGGTGATACGTTGCCCTCGGTGGAAAGGGCCCGCAATTTGGCCGTCCTCCTGAATACATGGCTGTCTTTGGAAGATCATATGACGGCCGTGGCCAGGGGGGCTTTTTATCAAGTACGCTTGATACGCCAGTTGCGTTCCTTTCTCCCTACGCACAGTCACTCAAGCACTTGTCATTGACCGCCTGGATTACTGCAATGCTCTCTACATGGGGCTCCCCTTGAACTGCAGCCGGAGACTTCAGTTGGTTCAGAATGTGGCCGCACGGGGGATTATGGTGGTCGGGGGTCGTGCCCATGTGACTCCCCCTCCTGCGCGAGCTGCACTGGCTTCCTGTGGTCTTCCGGGTGCTTTTCAATGTGTTGGTTACCATCTTCAAAGCGCTCCATGGCTTAGGACTGAGGTATCTGCAGGACCGCCTGTTACCGACCAATATCTCCCACCGACCAGTCCGCTCCCACAGAGAGGGCCTCATCAGGGTGCTGTCAGCCAGACAATGCCGGCTGGGCATCACCAGGGGTAGAGCCTTTTCTGTGGCAGCGCTGACCCTGTGGAACGAACTCTCCCCAGAGATACGCACTATCTCAGATCTCCGGGTCTTTCGGCATGCACTTAAGACCCATCTCATTTTAGGCTGGTTTTAATTGGGTTTTATTAATTTTAAATTGGTTTTAATTTTTAATCAGCCTGTATTTAATCATTTTAACTGTTGTTTTAATCTGCGAATATATATGTTTTTATGGCTGTTCACTGCCCTGAGTCCTTTGGGAGTAGGGCTGTATATAAATTAAATTATAAATAAATAAATAAATAAATTGATCATTCTGTTACTAAAGTCATATTTTCTGCAATCGAGTCTGGAGCGGTTCACTTTGAGTTGTATCTGTCATTAGCCCATATATTATTGTGGTTGAAACTGAAGTAATCATTGATAGGTAGAACCTTGTAACAATTTTGTGTACTAAGCTTAGATCAGATCATAGGCAGCGTAGCTCTAAGCTTTCTAGGTCTAGAATTTCACACCTGGTGACATAAGGTATTCTATTGCGGGCTGAGGAATGGAATACTCTTCTCGTAAAATACCTCTGGACTTGTTCAATTGTATTAATATCTGTTAAACAATATGGTTTCCATGCAGATGAGTTGTATTTGAGAATTGGTCTAGCAAAGATTTTATATGTCCTGGTTTGCAGTTCAATATTACCGGAAAAGAAGCTTTGCAAAATTAGGTTGACAATTCTAAATGCTTTTTTGGCAATGCTGTTACAGTGAGCTCTGGGGCTTAGATCTTTTTTTCAGATGAGTACTCCTAGGTCCTAGACAGAATGAGGGTTGTATTCGAGGTTGTAGCCACCTAGTTTGTATTTAGTGTTCTGATTCTTTTTACCAATGTGTAAGACAGAGCATTTGTTGACTGAGATGTGAAGTTGCCAATTGTTCAACCATTGAGACACATAGTCAAGGTCACATTGTAAGGCAGCAATGTTGTCAGTGTTGTTAAATAGTTTTACTATTTAAAGAGGACACAGTTGCTTTTGATTTGATTGCAAAGATCATTTATGTAGATTAAAAATAGGGTGGGTTTTAGAATGCTACCTTGGGGAACACCCCTGTTAACTGGTGCAAGGTTTGATATGGCACTCCTTATTTTAACTACTTGTCTGTTTGACAGGAATGCAGTGATCCAGAAATGCCATAAGAGCATAGTTTTAACAGTAGTTTATCATGTACCACTGAGTCAAAGGCTTTGCTGAAGTCTATGTAAATTGCATCTATTGTTTTACCCTGGTCAAGTTGTGTAGTTCAAATGTTTTTGCAGTTTATGAGTTATAGATTACAGGACAATTTTTTTCTGAAGTCAAACTAATTGTTAGATAGTTGGTTGTTTGACTCTACGCAGAGGATAATGGATTGGTTGATAATTGATTCCATGACACAACATAATGAGATTGGTCTGCAATTTTCAATTAGGCTGGGGTCTCCCTTTTTGAAGATAGGAATGACCATGGCTAATGACCATAAGTCAGGCAAAGTGCTAGATCTGAATTGTATTGTATTGATTAATGGCTTGGCTATGGCAGTGGAGAGTTTTTTTTAAGAAGTATGTACATAATCCATCAGGACCAATAGATAGGGATGGTGCCTTTTCAGTGTTGTCTTCCATAAAATTAATCTGTATTTGATCATTGCAATCAATATTAGTATGATTAGGAAATGTTGGACTGGAGCCATTGCTGGTAACAAAGACTGAATTGAAGAACATATTGAAAGTATTAGCCTTAATGGCTTCATCATTACAGATTTTTCCGTTTGGCTCTTTCATTGGTAGTATGGTTTTTAAGTCTTTAACTTTAGTGTTTACAAAATTATAGAAGGGTGGATTTTGTATGTAATAATTTTTCTTCTTGTTTGCAATAGTAATGGCTACATTCTGCTTTTATCTGAAGGCACAGGGTTTTGTAATGTCTTTTAAAGTTAGTAATGTAGTTAGTTTTGTTTTTTCACCGGAGATATTTTTTTTTAATTGAAGTTTCGTTATTGTTTTGAGTAATTTGTTTTTCTTGGCTGTGCGGGTTACTATTGGTACATATAATTTAATGACTCTTTGGACTTCAAGTAAAAAGGTTTTATAATGGTCTTTGGCTGTGTTGCGGTTGGTGAATAGAATATGCCAATCAAGAGATGAGTTATGAGTTCATAGTTGGCTTTTTAGAAATTATATTTTGGGATATTATCATTATGATCTTCTTTAATCAGACATAAATTGAGATAAAACTCAATCATACTATGGTCACTGTTAGAAAAAGGTTCTTTTTGTTTATAGCCCATAAATTGTGTTGTTATTGTTGCAGAAGACAATATCAAGTCAGTTGTTTAATCTGGTATTGTTTGTTACTAGCTGATCAAGTCCCAGAGTAGTAACAGTGTTATATAGAGTTGTGTGTATAGATTCAGATGTTTCACCCGTTGAGGTTCCAATTTATAAGTGGTAGGCTAAGATCGCAAGAAAAATAATCGGGTATGAGCAAGAGGCAGCCCACTTTAGTTGTTCAGTTAGCTTGAGAAAGAAGAATAACAATTTTTTAGAAAAAATATTTTTAAAGAAAAATATCTTGAGGCTTTTTCTGCAGTGTGAGCACAGCACTTGGATTATATTCACATGGAGTATATGCACAATTATATCATGGTTCAGCAGTGTCTGTAAGAAACTCCAGTTACACAAAAATGATACATATATCATCATAGCTTATCAAATTTTCTAACACACATGCCAGCTGTTTTTAACAGACAAAGATAATCACTATCAGGACACAAAAGGAATTTGTCTTCAGGGAGCTGCTCAATACCTACATACATACATAACAACTGTGATTACAACAAGGATACAATCAAAGATACATTAAGCATAATCATGATCATTCGTATGCGTATGTATGTATGTATGTATGTATGTATGTATGTATGTATGTAGGTCTAGGTGTGTTCAGGTATTTTTCCATGTAGGATAGAGAATATCTTGGCGACGTTTCAGCAAGGTCTCACTTGCCATCTTCAGGCTGGTGCTTTTGGTTTCTTGCTAGTGTGAATGAAGTGTGATCGGACTTGTCTTTTATCTGTAAATACTGGCGGGAGGGTTTGGTGTGCTGAGCTGGTTGGCTGAGTTGTTATTTCTTCATTGGTTGATGGAGTTGACATTGGTATAATGGGCTGTTGTGTTGTAATCTCCTTTGTTGCTTGTGTAGTGATTGATTTTCTATTAGTCTCCTGTGTTTTAACGGCTTGGGTAATGAGCTCTTTGATGAACTTGTGAGTTCTTTTGATGTGGAGTCCTGAGTGGGTGGCTGTGATGTAGCATTCTGGGTTTTATTTTGGCTTTGAGTTTGAGATCTGGGTCTGTGTTCTTGGTGTGTGTCAGTTTGTTTGGTTTTGGGGCCGGGGTGTGTGACAGCTGGTGATGCAGCTGTGGTCTGGTTTCTGGACGGTGGTTTTCTTTCATTTATAGGATGGGGTAGGGTTTGGGTCTGATGAGAGGGATTGGTGGTGGTGTCTTGTGTTGTTTTGGGTACAATGTTGGTTTTCGTGGCTGGGACTCGTTTGTTGGTGAGAGCTAGTTTCCAGATGTCTGGAA
>JANHFO010002056.1:17922-31161 GCA_032468095.1 Pareas carinatus
AGCCTCCACTACTTCCTGGAGCCAGCCTCGTGTCACCTCCCGGGAGGCCAGTACCAGCCAGGAGGGGCACGGGTCTAGTAAACATGTGGTGGGATTCAGCCGCCCTAACAACCTGTCCATGTCATCAGGGGCAACAGGATCAAACTCAACCCATACAAAATTCTCAAGACCTGTCCCTGTCATCTCGCCAGGATCATGCCAATTGGAGTCCAAGTCTTTCCGGATCTGAGCGATTTTGTCATGCAGATAACTCCCAAATTCCTCAGCACAACCCTCCAGCATTAGAATAACAGCAATCACATTTATCTGAAAAACTTGCTATTAAAACTATTTTGCAATTAATATCAAGAGACATGCAACCTCAGTTGTGATATTGGAGTTCCATTTATTTAATATTTCTTTAATTACATTTAATGTTGGTTACATGTTGGTATCATTTAAAGTTGATTTGAAAATGGGAGAGATTTTTATAGTAAGGTTGTGATTCATTCAGCCACTAATACTTTTGAAAGGTAAACTATCTAGGATGATAGAGACAAGAGTTTGAACTCAAAATATTAATGAGATGGTAAGATCCATCAAGATGACAAGAATGTATTCCAAAGTTTCTAAATTTCACAGCAGCCTATTTAAGAGTTACTTGCACTTAAAGTTGCCCATCCTATTCACATACAATGGACTTCAGCTGTATTTTACAGGACCTTTGACAATTGAATATCTTTTTTGGTGTTATATCACATTTTTTCTTCTCTTAAACACCTTTCATTCCAAAAAAGGTAGCCAGTTTTATTTTAGACTCTCTTCACAATTCTGCAGAAAAGAAAATAGATCCCATGTTCAAATGATGTTCTTGTTACTTTTGCAGGAATCTGAGACATTCTTGCTCAATGGGGGAATTTTATTCTGTAGCAATTCCCTTGTCTTCTCAAGTTTTGAATCAAGACAAAAATTTGATTGCCTTGACACTAGTGCAGATGACCTTCTTAATCAAATGAAAAATGTATTGTATGAAGATAGTGATTAAAATGTTTTCAAATACTATGTCTTTCGCCAAGCATACACTTCTAACAATAGAAAAGAATGTATGTAGTTCACAAAACATCTATATTGTAATGGCTGTGAAAATAACCTTGGAAAACAGGAGGATGAGCAGTAGCCTAAACAACGAATTGATAAGAGAAATCATGAGTTCAAAGGAAGAATAGGGGAGGGAAAATGGAGATCTGAAGGGACCCTCCCTACTTTTTTGGAAAGTAAACAAAGGGGAGAAGAGCTTTCAGACTTGAAGATTCTGTTCACTATAGCTTTATAATAAAGGTAGCAGCAGTACCCACGTTTTTGGTTTCCTGTCTGAAGTAATCCGAAGGGCTGCCAATATGGTGTTTAACTTTGTATTTCAAATACATAAATGTTTATACTGCCACAATTTCAAATGTTAAATATTAATAGTTTCTCAGGCACTATTGTGCCAGCCAAAACACTGACCCCATTGCGTATATTAAAAGAATTTCTTTTCAAGAAAAAATGGTACAAGGAGATGTAAAATTCCAAATTTTATTGATAAACGAGTTCTGTAAGAGCAGCGTACATTTAACTCGTATTTGCACAGGAGAGAAAAAAAAGACCACTGATGAAATAATTCTTGAGTTGCAGGAGCGCAGAAGCAAAAAGAAATAAAATCATTGAACTTGATACTTGAAAAAGGGAACGAGGTTAACAATGCTCTGAGCCAAATGGGATTTAGGAACAAATCTTCAGTCCTATAACTCCCTTTTTCAGGGAAGGGAGTCTATTCGTGGAGGGATTTTTGAGGGAGTCGTATGAAAGTTATATCGCTGCAAGCAGATTTGTCTAAAGAGACTAAGGCCACCCGAAGGCAAAGGCAATTACTAAGAGGTAACCAAGCTGAAGGAGGAGCCGCCTTTCTGGTTCGCCTACCGGGTGAATCATTTTCTCTCTTGCACATTCCTGTGAGTAGGCAGTCGGGGACTGCCGGCGCGGGCATGTAATTCCAGTACTTCTCCTACCTTCCCAGAGCCGGGCGGGGTTGGAACTCCATTCCCTGGTCAAATAGAAAGCTAGAAGGAAAGAACGAGGGAAACTAATTAGGCTATCTCAAAGGTGCCGTTGCTAGCACCTCCCTCCCTCCCTCCGATGGCCACACCCTGGCTAGAAGCGAAATCCTACCGTGGACGGGAGGAGCCGCCAGCTGGAGCCTGAACTAAACAAGCGAGAGGCAGAGAAAACAAAGTCGTCTCCTCCTCCTCCTTAGGGCCGCCCTTGGAGCTGCAGCTGGTGAGCCGGCCGGGGAAGCTCAGACTCACCTGGTCGGAGTCGCCAGGAGTTCGGCGCGCAGCCCAGTTGGGTTCCCACCAACCCGCCAAGCTTCCGGACATGGCCTCACTGGCAGGAACAAGGCGCAGAGGGGGCCCGCCTGGAGCCGCGTGCTTCCAGCTCCTCCTCGGCTTCCTGGTGAGTGGGGCCCTCCTGGGAAGGGGAGATGCTTCTTCTGGTGTGAGTGGAGAAGGGAGGTCGCGGGAATGGCGGGCCGAAAGCCCACGAAGTCGTCGCTGGCCCGCGCGGGACTTTGAGGGTTTTGCGCTCGCGTGGCAAAGGCTGAAGTTTGCACCGGAATGGAGTGTTTGCTTGCAGAAGCGCCCGTGCGAGATACGGCAGAGCGCCCTTACTTGGAGGAAAGATTTTTGGGAGAGATCAAACCTTGGCATACACTGGGCGGAAATGCTGCTTTGCTTTCTTTCTTCTTTAAAGAAAATGGTTTTCACAGTTAAAGGCACCCACCGCCACCCCCAAAACTTAGCCTTTTCTTTCAGTCCTTTTTTGTTTTCTCCCGCTCGCGTGCGTTTGAAAAAAATCAGGGAAAGAGGGGGGGGAATCCAATAAATGAAGTTGTGAAGAAGGGGGGAGCGGAGTAAGTGGGTTGGGTGGAAGGTGTCGTCTTTCACTGGGCCGATTAGATAGCACAGTATGGCTGGTTTTAAAGAAGGGTATCGACTTTTACTTGGAAGTGAAGAATTATACCAAACATTGAGTTTGGTTTTTTTTTTAAAAAAAAAGGTGGTTGTCTAAGGCTACTTCACACCCCTCCGTTCCGGATCAAAAGATGATAAACAAAAGTTTGTCCCTATTTTCCTTAACCTGATGCAGTGGTTGAGGGGTGGGTAGACGAGCAGGACATTAAGCAGCTTCTGAGTCGTGGGGGAAGAAATAATGCAAATATAGAAAAGATGGAACCAAATACTACATATTTCATGTCCTGGAAGGGCGTCATCTTTTAGAGCGCGCACTGTTTTGAAAGAGTGGCATTTACCTTTTGCAGACTTTGCTGCACTACAGTTTATTTGCTTCTTTGATTTGTCTGTTGTTCTCACTACATAACGTTTCCTTTTTCCTATTGGAAAGTAACTATTTACCAGTTTATATCAATTAAGATGGTTAATTTGGTTGTATACTCCTCTGCTGAAACCCAAGGAAATATTCTGTCTCTGGAGAAAAGAGAATTGGGTTCTCTTTTGTTGTTTAATTTCCCTACTTTGGAATTTTTTTTTTTCTTCCAGCAAAGATTTCTAATCTTGTTTTAATTACCAACATTTTTTCATTTAAATATGAAAAATTGTAGGATATAACAGAAATGCATTGTAGTGCATTCATAGGTGAAGTGTTGTGAAAGATCATTGTAATGTTTAGGTGGTACTCCATATCTTGGAGAAATGAATTTAATATTGAAAATGATTGTATTTATTTGTCATGAATGATAGTTCTAGGTGGTTATTTAATAAAATACAGCACTTGCTGTATAAATTAACAGTGTTTATAACTACAGTATTTATATTATTAACAAAAAGGAAAGTAAGGGAGGAGTCAAATTCTGCAAATCCAGTGTATTTTCTTATGAGAATCAGTGTAAATATCCTGCTTTATTTTCAAAAGGAGTTATGTACGCACAGTTTAGTGAAATTGAAATACTTATTTTAGAGTACTGGGAATATGTATATTGACTTCCCTGGATTTATGTATGTCACTTTATATACGTATATTGCAAAACGTCCCATTGTCCAAGATAGAATTGAACAAAGTACCTTAGCTCTGATACTGACAAATTCAGAAAGTAATATATTGCAATCATAACAAGATCGAATAGTAATGAATTTTGAAAAGTGATTAGTACATTTTACGTGTATTCATTTTGAATAAGAAGCAGAACTTAAAAATACAAATGAGTCACTTTTAATCATTTATGATTATGAACATTTATGATTATTTAATGCAATAAAACAATGAATAATTTTATAGTAAAACAGTTTATTGCATCTAACTATGTGCATCTTGTTTATGTCCATCTAGTTATTCTCAATAGAGACCATGAGTTAGATAACTTTGAATCAGTTCTTGTCTCTCAGCCCAAGCTCATCTCATAGAGTTGTGGCAGAATAAAAATCTAATAAATAAACAAATCATCTATTTATTCCACCTTCAAGATGATAAAATGCTTTTTTCTTTTTTTAGGTTAAGGTGCTTTCCTTTTGCAACCTTTAATATTCTTTGCTACTGATAATATTTTATATTATGAACGATGTAATAATTTGAGTTAATGGTAATTAATGAAGTTGTGGTGTGCTCTTGGATTTAACATTCAATACTTGGCAACATTCCAAGAATGTTAGTGAAACCTTTGTTTCTAATTAATGAGAAATGTGTGCTCTTTATATGAAACACTACCTGTAACTGTGATTTGCTGACATTTGTGTTTCCAACAAACAATTAATTTAGAATAACCTGACATGTCCTCGGGTAGTGTTGAAAAGCTAAGCAAAATTGGACCTAGTTTATGCTTGATGGGAGATCAGAAAATATCAATGCAGAACCAGATTGGGAAGCAAAAAACAAAACAATAGTAATAACCCTAACCCAAACCCAAACCAAATGAAGGCAAACTCCCCTGTTCTTCCCAACAAAATTGCATAGATGCCTTTATGAAGAAACTGGATTCAAAGCTACTCTTCCTTAATGAATTTCCAAAGCAGGAAGCAAAGTTCATCTCAAGTCCAATATCCTTTCTGGACATAAACTTTTAAGAAGGATTTAGATAAATGTGTTTAGAGAAGGATAAAATGATAATCAAAAATGGGAAACTAAAATTATGTGAAGAAAGATTAAAAGAATTGACATGTTTATTTTTGAGCTGGGAAGATTGAAGAGAGAGAGAATAGCATTCTCAAACATCAGAGGGATGTTATACAGAAAAGGTCAAAAGTCATTCTCTATCACCAAAGTTTATGACCAGGAATAATGAATTTAAGTTACAGAAAGTCATTCCTCTTGAATATTAAAAAAGCTTCCTGTTGATAAGGGCAATAGGACCAGTTAACCAAAAATATGACGTGCTCTCATTTATTGAATATGTTTATGTAGAGTGGAAGAATCATCTGCTCAAGAAACTTTTAGGAACAGACACTTGGTCTTAGTACCGAACATCCTCTTTTACATTGTCTTCAGTGGTTTATATGCACTTTGCACTTCTCCCTCCCCCAGCCATTGTAATTTTATTATAACTCGGAAGAACTGGATTGAAGGATTTGCCTTTGGTTAGAGCTGTATCTTCTGAATCCCTCCTTAGCATTAACGGATTAATATATGTTGAAGGAAGAAAATGCAGAGGTACACTACTTTTCAAAGGAATAGAAAATAATATACAAATGTTTAACATTTTACTTATTTAATATAATAGGCTATTAAAATCTATGAGAATGTTAAACTATAACCCACTGTATTTGAGTATGCTTCCTAAGGGTGCGCTGTTGCAGTCATTTTAATATTTCCTAAAATAGCATGAATATTGTTTGATTTGATTTGATTTGATTTATTAAATTTCTATACCGCCCTTCTCCCCAAAGGAGGACAGGGTGGTGTACAGCCAATAAAAAACATAAAAATACAAAATCAAATACACAATTCAAAACACTTTTAAAACAAAATATAATATATGGCTGGGAAATTTAAGCAATCTAATGCTAAAACCAATTTAAAACCAGGTTAAAATTTAAAATTCACAATATTAAAAGTTTCACAGGAGTGTGTGTGTGTGACTAGGCCAGACCGGCCAGGCTAAAAGGTGCATTGTACCATTGTACCATTGTACCTTACTACTCTACCATTCAACAATGAGCTGCATAAAGAATAAAGATGGTAGTGTTCCTTATCTATGTTTTCTATTTTGCCACTCCAATATCCTTTTGGTCCCTTTATCTTTGTGAATGACTATAGCAAAAATACTGGCTTAACTTAAGTCATAAGATATCTCAATGTATGACCTTCTACTGCAGCAACTCTTACTTGCCCAACAATATGCTTGCTACTGTCTTGCTAGAGGTGTTGGAGCTACATCTCTACAATCCTATGTACAGAAGCCTAAAGATATTTCATATGTGCCAGAGATTCCACCTCAACTTATGATACTGAGCCCTGATGGTGTAGTGGTTAGAATGCAGTATTACAGGCTAATTCTGCTGACTGTCAGCAGTTATGACTCAGCCTTCTATCCTTCTGAGGTTAGTAAGGCAACGAGCCAGATCGTTGGGGACAATATGCTGACTCTGAAAACTCCTTAAAGAGGGCTGTAAAGCACTATGAAGTGGTATATAAGTGCCATTGCTATTGCTTCAGTTTCACTGTTTTTGGTCTCCTGAGGGTTGGCCTGTTCTTCTTAGAACAACCCCTTAGAGCATTAATCCTGCCCTTGGGCATGAAGTCAACTGGGTGACCCTTCCCTCTCAGCCCTATAAAGTGGCAAACCACTTCTGAAAATGCGGCCAAGAAAACTGCAGGAACCTGTTCCCATAATCCTTAAAAGTCAAGACTGACTTGAAGAAGCATGTACGCACACACACACATATTTTTTGCAGACATATCTTTTGGGGGGAAAAGAAAAATGTTCTTTTCTCCATAAAAGTCAACACTTTTCAGTGAATTTACTCAGTAATAACCCTTATTGCTTACAGTTTTCCATCAGCTATTGTCCCCTAGGACAGAGGTCTTCAACCTTTTTCAAGCTGCGGACCCCAAAACATGTCACTGCTACATGGTGAACCCCATTCCCACAAATTCAACTAATTACCAATCGACAATTCATGTATATTACTTTTTCCAATTTTTTCTTGACCTGTCTGCGGATCCCTGGCAACTTGCCACGAAACCCAAGTGGTCCACGAACCCCAGATTGAAAACCTCTGCTCTAGAAAATTCTAACTTTCTAATTCTAAGAACATTTTATCATGGAAGGAACATAGCTGACCCTAGTTTAACAACCATTTGTAATTGTGACAATGCTGAATGAGTGATAGTTGTGACTTGTTGTCACACTTTTGCCAGCTGTAACAGCATTCTCAAAGTCATCTGATGGTGATTTGCAACTTTCTATGCCACCATCTGACAAACTAAGTCAATGGAGAAGCTGGCAGGAAGTCACAAGCCACAGTCACATGATACCCCTGCTTAATCCGGGACTCCAGAACTTCCATTGTAGTGCAGTCATGTTGATTTTTGACTAATGACTATGTTGCTTTGTTTCTGATCCCAATTAGTGTTATTAAGTGAGAATTGTCTTTATTATTGATGAGAGGTTTGTGTCGATAGTGATTGCAATTTACTTTGGAATTCTGACCTTGTTTATATACATAACTATATCTTTATAGGTACTCACAACAGAGTTACCTCCCGGATCTAATTATTGTTTACTATATTGATTCTTCCAAGAAGGCATCTTGAGAAACTTCCCTAGAAACCCTGTTAAAGCATTACAACTACTTTTATTTACTACACTTGGTATCTTTGATTTAGAGCAACAGTTCTCAAACAGTTTGGTTTCAGTACCCCTTTACATTCTTAAAACTGATTGAGGACCCTAAAGAGCTTTGGTTTTTGTGAGTTATATCACTATTTACTGTATTAGTAATTAAAACTGAGTATTTTAAAATATTTATGCATTTGACTTCATGGAGACCCTGGTATCTAGACCACACTTTGTGAACCACCGATTTAGATCAGATATGAGGAACCTTTAATCCTCCACATATTGCCGAACCGCAATGCCTAGTATCCCTCTCCATTCACCACTCTAATTCAGTTGCACCATTAAACCATGTGGTCTATCTTTTCTTATTGTCGCATCTAGGGTGAACATGAAGAGGATTGTTAACATGCAAAATATTTAGATTAATGATCAAACAAATTGGCTATAAAATTATTGTACAACATAGGAGGAAGACATCTAAACAAAAGCAGTGGAGTCTTAATGCATACTGTATTGCCAGCATTTGACAATACAACATTTAACTGGCTTTTTAATGAAGGCAAGGAAAAAGGCTTTATTATTGATTGATCAGTTTGATCAGTTTTTTGTTCTGTTTGTAGCTGTTGCCAGATTTGTCCTTTTTTGAGAAAAAAAACTGCTATTCTTACAAGATTTTGTGGAGACTTTGGCGTTGTTTAAATATTTATATTTCTCTCTTGTTCATTGGTTTCGCCTTATAAAATAAATTATATTTAAAATGAGGAATGATGGTGGCATGCTTGATACCATAATGTAGCTGAAGAAGTCTGTATCCTTTTTAACTCAATCAATGGATCTATTCAAATGAGTCGTACTGTAAGTAAGGCTTCCCTAAAAGGAAGCTTTTAGTTCCTAGAACTAAAAGAATTAGTTCTAGTTCAACTAAGAACTGAGTATAATTTTCAAAATCTGTTGAAGAAGGAGGCCTTGTTATTTTTTTGTGGCTTGCATTGTGCCCTTTATGTGCAGTGTGTTGCTTGAACATTGACTAGTTTCACCTGCTTACCCAAACATGCTATACAATTATTTTGTGCAACTGTGCTTTTTTAATAAAGATGTTATTAAACTTTGAAAAGATTCACATAGCCATTTAAATGTTTTGAAAGAATATGTGGGGTGAGAATATCATGGAGTCCAGTTAACTTGTTCTGCTTCTACAACTGACATGTTGCAATTTCTGCTTGTAATACACCAGATATGTTCTTATCTATTGTCTGCATAATGTTGGAAAAAACTTTCTATGCATGGTGATGTAACATGCATCAGATTTTTTTATATGTAAAAAATAAATAGTAAGACTAGATTTCCTCTTATAAATGCTTCATAGGTATTTCAACTCATGTTTATTGCTTTGAATAATTGGCAAATTGCAAGAGGGATGTGGAAGACTTTATTTCCATTATTTATAATTCTGCAATATACAGTAAATATAATTGAAATATAATGCTAATTTTTGTCCCCATCTAGGTATTACGTTTGTCTTGTGAAGCTTGCAAAAAGGTTACCCTAAATGTGCCTCCAAAGCTAAAGCCAGACACACTAATTGGCCAAGGTGAGAAAATGACAAGTTTCCTAAATATAATAATTAGAATCTAATGTCTGTGGTTATTTTTGTCCTCCTCCTCCTCCTCTGAATTTTTCTTCAGGTAAGCCATAAGAGAATTTTCGTGATTAAAGAATAGTCGCATATATTCTTATTGTAGAGTGAGCCTGGCAAACACAGCAAGGCTTTAAGATTCTAAATGTAAAAATCCAGTAATGAATAGACCAAATGTCAGCACGGGAGAAATTGCAATTTTATGCAAAATAAATGGAACTAGCTATTTATTTACTTCCTTCTACCTTGACATAGATTTGGAATACCAACAACCATTTCCTTTTATTTTTTGCAGTGTATTTGCTGCACTCAGCATCTCTAAGCAATGTCTAACCAGATTGATTATGAATTTAATCTTAATGAATTTAATTATTTAGAGATAATTTGAGTCAAGCTGAACAGGTGAAAAACATTTAAAACTGGATTCCTTTAAGTTACTTCCTTTTATATCTGTCTGTCTATCTATGGTCAAATGTATTATGTATATGATGTGATTTCCAATCCCATGCTCCTACCCTTTTCAAGTTTTGGGTGCCAATACTTTCAAAAAATAAAAGCCAAAGTCATACAGATTGCTGATCGTATGATATCATATGAGAATATTCAAAATTTATGCATTCCTAAGTGTTTTTTCTTGATTGCTTAAAATTTTACAGGGTCTCATCTAAAAGACTAAAATCTTGTGACATTTGGCCAGTTTATTTAATTTTGAATTTTAACATATTTTCTATGGCAGAGTTTTGCTATTCTCTGATTTATTTAATGCAGTTATGTACACAATATAAAATGTTTAGGATATATACATGTATCTTGAGTCTATGTGGGAGATATTGAGAACGATTCTTGACAACTTTCTTTTCATCTTTTTATTAGTAAATCTGAAAAGGTGTCTTAGAACTCCTCAACTGATCAGCACAAGTGACCCTGATTTTATAGTTTTGGAAGATGGTTCTATATTTACAGCAAATGCAGTTTCTTTGTCTTCTGGAAAGAAAACATTCACCGTATTGCTCAAGAACTTGCAAAATAACCAACAAAAGCAAATCCAAGTCAATCTGCAGTCACATTCCCCAAAAGTAAGTGACTTGGAAAGTTAATTGACTGTAACAGATTCTAAGAAAATTCTGATTTATTTTTTTTGCTATTCTATCCTCATTCATATGTAAATCACTTCTCCCAAACCTGACAACTTCTAGGTTAATCAACATAGCCAGTCCCTGGAGGGCATGGGTCATGTTGTGAACATATGAACTGATTAAAATGCTTAACACCAGAACATTCTATGGAGGTTTGACTAATGAAATGCAGTGAGACCAAAAAACCTTTGCTTGTCTGTAGACATGAAATTTCTTCTGGGATCTTGGCAATGTATGAATGTTAAAATGTATGATGTATTTAAAAGCACATTAAATAAAGGACAGTTATATACAACACTGTATGGGTTGAGGATAGAAGTTCGTTCTCTGAGCTTGTGGGTTGGTTTCCAAATGTTTCGTTACCAGACTTGGTAACAAAATGTTCGGAATTGAACCCACAAGCTCAGAGAACGACTCACCACCTCATCGTCCACCTGAGCTACAGATATTCACCACTATTCCAAAACTGTGTGACTTCTTCTGACAGATTTGAAGTTATTATAAGATGTCATTAGAATATATAGTTTTAATAGAAGCTTTTAGCACTCCCTTAACTATAGATGAAAGATAAATTCTTGATTTATTCTCTTAGAATTATTGTATCAAAAAAGAATGATGCTAGTAAAGACATTCCATGAAAAAAATATATATTTGGGCCACTGAAAAATATAAGTAAGGAAGTCAGCTGAAAATACTAGAATAAATTATGCATTTAACAAATATATTGCTATTGCTTGTTTGTGTATCTTTTTAACATAGACACACAAAGCAGGAGAGATAGTTCTTAGACGCAGTAAACGAAGATGGGCTCCTGTACCAACCACTATAATGGAAAATTCACTGGGACCTTTCCCAATGCAAATTCAGCAGGTAAGTTAATTAGCTTCCTTTCCCTATTTTAAGTAGGAATATGAATTATTAGCAACATGTTTGTAATACTGTTAGTTTCATATGTAGTCACTTACACAATTATTAGTAATACTTGCTCATCTTGATGATCCAAATTTAGTTTTTAATTTCTTTTTTTATTTTGGCATCATTTTTATAGAAAAATGATGTATCCAAACTCTGTAGTGAAAGAATAAAATTACCAATTTACTTACCATTCTATTTCCATTTAAATTTTGGTAAATAAAGAAATTCCACTTTTCCCTCAAGAATTATGATTCATTACCTTGTTTCATAAATAAATACTAGTATATATCTAACTCACATTTTATGAGTTGAAGCTATATCTCTCCTATCCACATACTTTATCTCCTTATTCAAACACTGAACAGCACAATAATAGAAAATGTTTTGCAGTTTAGAATATGATTAGTTTCTATATCTGTAGTGCCTACTGATATTTCTAAGAATCTCTGTAAGAGATTGATTTTTAGTTTAGTTTCCTGATGCAAATGCATGGTAAACATATAGTCTAAAATAGCTTTCAAACATAATAAAGAAAAGTTGAGCAGTAAAACTAGTTTATTTATAATCTTCTAAATCACCAATAATCTTTGCAATTTATTTTATTTTGAGCTGTTAATGCTGTAATGGTTAAAGTAGATTAAATCTTCCAAATAACAAATCAATGTTGTATATCCAAAGCATATCAATGTTATATGTGTGCGTGTGTGTTTTTGTAGATTTTCACAGGTACAGGTATGTAGGTCTAGGTGTGTTTGGGTCTTTTTCCATGTAAGATTGTTGATGTTTAATATAGTATTGATAAAAAGTTGCAAAGTACATTGGATTATTTTGTAATATTTTTCTTTATAGCTATTTTCTGATACAGCTCAAAAGTACAACATTACCTATTCCATTAGTGGTCCTGGTGTGGATCAACCACCACTGAATTATTTTTACATTGAAAAAGAAACAGGAAATCTCTTTGTTACTTGCCCAATAGATCGGGAGGAGTATGAAGAATTTCAGGTAAGAGTCGTAATTTTGTCATTTTATAAACTATAGATTTGTCTTCAGTTTATGACAGTAGTTGCAACTGGCTGATTCATGTGGTTGTAAAGAGCAATATCATATGACCACATCACTTAACTATAGCAATCCCAGCAGTTCTAGTTGCTATTATTAAATGTATCACCATGGATTATTAAACAAGAAGGTCACATGGTCACCAATTATGATTTCCACATTGATTCTTCAAAAAAATCATAGTGACTGCTGGATGCTTCAATCTCATAATTAGAAGTTCAGCACTTGGATCACGATCATATGATTGAGTGAACGCCACAATGATTGAAATGCTGAGGAGTGGTCATAAATACTACTTGTTCACATTGCTAATAATTATTTTATTTATTTATTTAGATTTATATACCAATTAGAAGAAAATCAAAATTTATATTTTATGAAACTCAAAAAAGCAGCTTCATTTCTTAGAGATTCTGTATAAAGTTCATCTTACTGGTACATTTCAAAAAAGACCTGGCTGCTAAGCTATTATTACTTCTCCATCCTTATTGCATTTGTTGATTGCCATTCAACAGTTCTTATTCAGATACCTTGATCTCTATTGGGAAGGGAGGGCCCCTGTGATTATCTGTTGGGCGGCTGTAAAAATTATTCAGGCTATTTGGTGGATATCCAAGAGGGTGGAATTCAAAATATTCCCGTGATGTGTGGGAGGGGCAGATATAGCGGGAGCAGGGGGCCAA
>JANHFO010002056.1:34702-50513 GCA_032468095.1 Pareas carinatus
GGAGCATCCCGCGGAGCAATCTCCGTGCACCCGGAAATCGCTCCACGGGATGATTCAAAGCTGAAGGATCGCTCTGCAGGGCGATCTGGAGTGTTCCCAGCACCCCGAGGAACCATGGAAATTGCTCCGCGGAACGCTCCAAAGCCGAAGGATTGCCTTGGAGGCCGAACTGGAGCGTCCTGCAGAGCGATTTCCACGCATCCGCGGGGTGCCAGGAACACTCCAGTTCGGCCTGCAGGCCAGTTTCCGGACCTTGGATCGCCCCGTGAAATGCCTCTGGGTGCCCTGCGTCTTATGATCCGGTGTGCCTTATGGTGCAAAAAATACGGTATTTTAATTTTTCTGCCATACTAACATTTAGTCAGATGTATTTTAAACATATTTCTGGATCACAAAAATTGTCAGCATGTAATTGGCAGTACAACAATATATAAAAGTTATTACAGACATCCACACCTTGACCTCTTCTACCTGGTTTACTAAGATTTATCAAGATTGACCTAATTTTAGAAATCTGCATATCTGAACTCGGCATACTTGTTTATAACCATCTGTGAATTTTAAAATCTATAAAAGATTTCTTCTTCTTGTGTGAGATTTGCAAGCAGTAGCCAACCTCCCACAAAATCTCAATTATATGGAAGGTTAGCAATCTGAAAAATATGAACCTGAAGGGAAGGGTGGGGTTGACAAGAAGCTAGAAAAAGCATTGCTAGTATTCTGGAAAATATAGAAACTACAGTACTTTTTCTTTCATATATTTTCTTTCAAATATTTCTTCTTCCACTTTTTCTACACATGCAGGACAGATGTATCAGTCAGAGAGAAGTTCTTCCTTAGGGAAATGAATTTATGAAACTCTGCATCAGTGATCTGAAAAAAATATTTATATGGATAGATATGGCAAAGAATATAATTGTAATAGTAATTATATATTAAAAAATCTTGTGATTCATTACTCTATATTTATAAATTGTATATAATTTATTTGGTTTTCAAGAATGAATAAACAATATCTATGTCTACAATACTCTCTTTCAGAAAATAGATAGATACACACTATTAATCGAAGCAAGAGATATGGCAGGTCAGAGTTTTGGTTTATGCAACACTGGAACAGTTATAATTGAAGTTGGTGATGCAAATGATCATGCGCCAATGTGTGAACATGGTGTGGTATGTCTGACATTTTCAATCTAATTTTGTTTTACTTTGGTCATTTCCTGTTTTTAATTTTTATAGGGTGTGTGTGTATGTCTATACATATACATGTATGTATATTGAATATATGTATATTAACTATTAGTCTAAACATGTTTTAATCTATTCCTGTGTGATTGGCCTAGTATAGAGAGTAAAGAGAATGGCCGTGAGAAATAAAGGGGAGATCCATTACCAAAACATGTACAAACATCTCAGACAGATGCCTCACTCATTTCCACAGGTCTAAAACAGAGAGAAGGGGGAGCACAGCCTGACTTCCAATTTTGATTCCAGCCTTATGAAGCCAAGAAATAAGTTCCATAGAGGAGTAAAGACTAATTTAGGCTATGATAACATGATTTTGCAAATCTGATTGTGCTTTCTTTCCTTTCTATTTTATATGCATGGAAATTTATTCTTCATACCTAATAAGGGAATGGTGTAGCAGCGTTGTTCCATTCAGCTTTTTGTTTCCTAATTCCCTTCTACCTGCAATTTATTTTTGACAAATAAATAAGCACAGTTGAAATCTGTGTGTGGAACTCAAATATGGATGTGATTATTGAATTGTATCTTAACTTGTAAACTGGCCATTCCAGAAAAACTTCACATGGAATGATTGCCCCAAGGAAACCTACAAGATAACTTGTTTATTAAACCATGATTTTTGTTCTACTCTTTACCTCCCCCAGAACCAGTTCCATGTTTAATTTGGAATGACTTTATCTACACATAATATATAACAAAATATATTATGTGTAGATTAAGTCATTCCAGATTAAAATCTGAGAACAGTAATAGAGCTAACTAAAGGAGAGGGAGAATGTAGGAATTATTGGGGAAGGATTTCATTTCATTTATTTATTTTTATTCCTTTGAGTCAGTGTTTGATTCATGGTGATTACCTGGAGAAGTCTCTGCAGATTTTTTTTAAAACAAGATTTCAGTAGTAATTTGCTCTGATATTCTTCTAAGGGCTTAGAAAGAGTGACTGGTCCTCAGTCACTTACCTTAGGCTTTGTGCCCAAGACAGGACCAGAATTCATAGTCTTTTGATTTAGACATAGTCTGTATAATTATGTACAAAAATAAATAGGATATTATATACTAATACTATCTGCATCTTGAAATAATGATGTACTTTTTAACTCTGCATAATGAAGTTAATCTATGAACATTTTGTTAATTTCAGTATGAAGTATTTATACCTGAAAACACAATTGATGCAGAAGTAACGAAAATTGTTGTGACAGACAAAGATGTACGAGGAACTCCAGCCTGGCATGCTACTTTCAATATTATAAGGGGAAATGAAGATGGTTCTTTTAAAATTGAAACAAACCAGGATTCAAACACTGGTACCTTATGTATTAAAAAGGTAATAAGGAAAAGGATTATGTAAAATGTTACAGAGTATATTACCACCTTCATTTAGAGTTGTTATTAGGAGTTGTAGTCCTATTTCATAAAATATTTTTATTTCTTTATTTATAAAGCTGATGTAGTTTTTATTTTATGAACATTTGAATACACCCTGTTTTTATTACATACGCTATTCCAATTTCATGCCTGAATGCTTTATATTAGGTTCCCAATGCTATTGCTCTGTCATTTCACAAAGCCCAAGAGGAAATAGGAGCTTGCAGAAATGAAAAGAAATAATAGAAAAAGAAGCCTGAATTTGCTTAGCGACCATTGAATTTAACTGAAGTAAAGGAGTCTTCAATGGCACCCTCTATATGCTATCCTGTTTTGTTACAGGTTCTACTTGTTTTATCCTGGACATTAAAGTTACCCAAGCTCCTCTTATTCCTATAACAACTTCTTGGAGCAAAATAAAAATATTTTTATTGATGAAGTGTTCTTTTTATTATAAAACAGTCAAAATGTGAGACACAAAAAAATGCAGAATGAGAAGCATTTAAGCTCTTTATTTAAACTCTCAGAGCTGGGGTGACTAGTGTGATGGTGTAAGAGTTATTTTGCATGGGCCTGATCCAAAAATTATTAAGTAAAGTTAAATGAGATGAGGATATTAAAAAAGTTACTGGCATTATAGATTAGCAGTGTTAAAGATTCTGTGATGCTGTTGGTTCTGAGTTTGTTGCATTAATGGAAGCATAGAGATGAAAATTCTTTCCTCAACAGAATTTATAATCAGCAAAAAGAAAGGAGAACAGTAGAATTGACTTTGCTTCCTATCTTTCCAAAACCTCAAATTGTTGCTAAACAGGAAATTGTTTTTTTCTAAAAAAATACTGGTTTGTATTTCATAATTTATAATTTATAATGGAACTCTACTAACTTGTAGCAAATCTTGTAATATATCTTCTAGGGTCTGGACTACGAAAAAACCAAGGAGAGAAGATTAGAAATTGTTGTGAATAATGAAGTACCTTACGTTTTAGCACCAAATTCAGGACCAATTTCTACAAGTACTTGTGTTGTTGTTGTTAAAGTGCGAGATGTGGATGAAGGGCCTGAATTCCATCCTAAAATATATATTTTGGATATAAAAGAATGTTTGAAAATTGGAACAGTGGTTGGCGATTACTCCGCAAGTGATCCCGAGACTGGAAATAGCGAAGACATACGGTATTGCACATTGTTGCTTATTTAACTTTCTTGTCCTGCTTGTTATGGACAAATTTTGCTATTATGGAATTATAAATATAGAGCAGATACGGGCAACTTTCTGATTCAGCTGGAGGAAGCTAGTGACATTACAGGAAGTGGCAGAGGCATTTGGGTATGTGTTAAGAGTAAGAAAGAAAGTAGCAAACTTTGAAGAGACCAACTGCTTCCATTTTCATCTTTCAAATCTTCTAAGCTTTCCATGACTCAAAACTCAGTTTGGGATGGGGGAAGGGATTGGATGAAAGTTTGAGAGTTAAAATGAGAGAATTTTCTTCTCAGAGCAAAGGGATGGGGGTTAGTGGTGTCAAAATGGTGTGCATGATTGAGTGATTAAAACTTTTCAATTTTTTTACTATGGGTGGCATTATAATACTCATTATACAAAGGGATGGGGCTTTGATCACACTGTCACATCTAGAATCTGCCATTTTTCTTCCCACAGGCTTCTTGTTTTGATTCCCCACATTATTTTTAAAAAGTTTTTTTGGGGGGAAATTTGTCATTTGGTTGCACCAATATGACATGCTGAGAATTAGGTGCCCTTAAAACCCCTGAATTAAAAACTTCATTTTCAGATAAGGATGTTATTCCATCATGCTGCTTGTGAGATTATGTGCACTTCTATTGCTGATGGCATTGGCATATAGCTTCTTTACAGTCTTACTTTCCTATTAACATATTTCCAAAATATTCGTGGGGTGGGCCAAATTTAGGAAAACTATTCTGCTTCATGAATTTTTGAGAAAAATTGATGATCAAAAATTCAAAGTAATTATTTTTATGCCTATATAACCCTTTTCCATAAAAGTGTATTCTTTAATTAGCTGTACTGTGGAACTCATATGATAATACATTTGCATTAGCCTATTTTGCAAACAGATTAAAGATACTTAAGATACTATGAAGAATGCCATTTCATGTGTTTATTTCTAATGTGTTATTTTTCCCCCCTTGCAGCTACAAAATAATAAAGGACCCATGTAACTGGATCACCATTAATAATGAAGGACAGATCAGCACCACTAAAATGCTAGACAGGGATGCGCCAGATTTACACTCATATCAATGCAATGTAACAGTTGCTGCAGTAGACCGAAGTGAGTAGAAGTGCCACAAATCATATATGTATTAAGTCACTTTCTGCTATATATATTTGATTATTATGATTTCCAATGAAAGATCCTTCCTTAAAGAAATGGCAGTAGTATTGATGAGTTTGGCAAATAAAGATAAAGCAGCATGTAAGTCTACTTTTCAAATATGAATATACAGATAGTCCTTACAAATTGCAATTTGCACTGGCAACTCCATCGCTAAGTGATAAGGTTAAGTGAAATGTCATGTGACTGTGCTGTACCTATGCCAACTCCACCACAGTTGTTAAGTGAATCATCACAGGTCATTAAGTGCAACATTCCATGACTGCAGCCTGAAACACCCTGAAGGCTAAGCCATTGTTGCTTGTCAGAAGCCATCTGTGATTATTGCAAATGGTGGTCATGTGTCTGCAGAACGCTACAACCACCATAAATGCATGCTGATTGCAGAGCACTTAAATTGTGATCACATGACCATGGGGACAGATCTATGCTATGGCTATGGCTGCAAGATGGAGGACCAGCCATAAATTAACTTTTTTCAGCACTGTTGTGACTTAAATTTGCTGCTGAATGAAACAGTCAGTAAATAAGGACTTATTTATTAGTAGGCTTTATTTTTTAAAAAAAACAAGAATTTTTTTACTATAGCAGCATTTACTTTGTCACTACTCCAGAGTCTGTTTTAAATATGTTTAAAAAGATGAATTTGAACAGAGAATATCGAAAAATGAGATTTTAAAGAGATTCTTTCAAAAGTATCCTGTTGACTTTGCTTGTTGGAAGCTGGCTGACAAGGTTGCAAATGGTGGTCACATGATCATGGGACAATGCAGCTATTGTAAATACATGTTAGTTGTCAAGCATCTGAATTTAGATCATGCAACTGTAGAGATGCTGTAGCGGTCCTAAGTGTGAGAAGCAGTTTTCCCAGTGCTGTTGTAACTTGAGACTTCAAATGAATGTTTGTAAATTGAGGAACTGCCTGTACAATGCTTCCTCTTCATTCATTAATAACAGAGAATCTGCTCTCAGTGTAAATATGCACAATAAAGGTCTAAGTTCAATACATATAGTTGAAATAAGCCCAAGCAATTTTTAACAGATGTCATGTTCATAGTATTACTATTATTTATTTATTTTTGTCATATGTGCATGGCTGCCCAGCTCAGAAACAAGAGTTTTTGGGCAGTGCAAAACAAAGTTAAAACCAATATGTAGAAAATGATTGTTAATGTTACTTTGGGAAAAAAACTTTAAAATTATAAAGGGCACAAAATATTGGGCAATTGAGCAGGTTTTAATTTACTTGGATTTGTCAATATCTTTCTAAATATCACTCTGTTTACATGATATATAGCGTAGGACCCCCTCCTGAGATTTGCATAATATTCCCAGTTTTCTATGTGAAAAAGAATCATATTCTTATATTGATTGCAAAAAGTCATACCTTTCCTAATGCTAACGATCATATGAAAAATTGAAAAGTCAACCTGAAATGCCTTGTAAAATTTTTAGATGTGGTATTCATCCCTAAAAGTAGCTTTCCCTTTGTATTTGGGAGTAGCTTTCCCTTTGTATATCGCAAGCTAATCACGGTTAGATTTGGATTAAACTTGGATAGAGGAGTCCAGGAATGCAAGAGGTTCTAAAGTTAACCTGTTTCTAAAATTCCTTGTATTTTTGTAGGTGGCAAAACGGGCATTGGAACAATTGTAGTTAATCTACTAGATGAGAACGATAATTACCCAGTCATTGTTCAAAAAGAATATATAATATGCAGAGACAGAAAACCAATTTGTCTTACTGCTGTGGATGCTGATATAGATCCTCACACAGTTCCCTTTACTTTTTCTATTCCTGAAAGAGAGACTCCAACCTGGAGATTAACTGAAAATGATGGTATGTACTCATTTATAAAATCTGAATCTTTTACAATTAACCTAATACATTTGAAATAATGTTCACTCCTTTTTAATATTTTTTCTGCAGACAGATCAGTATATCTGGAACCATCAGATACTTTAAAATGGGGGCAATACACGATTCCTATCAGAGTATCTGATAATGAAGGCAACGCTGGGATTACTGAAATCAGAGTTACACTGTGTGATTGCACAGAACCTAAAGAATGTATTTATCCACCAAAAACAGCTTCACCACAACTCAGCCCAGATGTTACGCTTGGTATTTGGGCCATCCTTGCTATGATTTTGGGATCATTGCTGCTATTGTGTAAGCTTACTTTTTCTTCTCTTGACTATAAAATGGGGGTATTGAATTATGGAATGCTTTTGACATCCTGAGGTTGCAAATCAAATTAGCTGATTTTATGTATAATTCATTTATATATATACATTTGTCCATTGAAATATTTGAAGTAAAAAAAAAATTCCAACTGTACTTCAATCTATTTAGATGCTCCAATATTGAACCCCGATTTTTCATGTGTCCTAATGCAGGGAGGTCAGTGTGACATACTTAGCTAGGGGTGTAGGGAAATCAAACTTGCTTTTTAAGAAGGCTGCATTTATTGCATATTTATTCCAATCTTCTCCATCTCTCATTCTCAACATATAACACAACAATTTGCATATCTGTAAAATTAAAAAAATTAGTGGATTCATATTTAAACAGGCCAGAGATAGCAAACATCCAGTTAGTAAAAACTTCACCAGTCTGCTGTACTTCAAACTAGAACAATTTTCTGCTTAGAAAGCTTTTAGAATTTATTTTTAAGTCAATATAAACTACTACTTTATAGTACAGAAGGACTATAAATCAAGGGCAACTACTATTTATTTAAAATGCTACTGAATCTGGATTGACTATGAAGATGAATTTTTAGTTATCCCTTTATTGAAGGTAGTTGAAACTAAATGTAGTTATATAATGCTACACTGGCCACATTCCAGTGGTGATTTTTTTTATTTAGAAACTGAAGAAGTCCCCCCTCCTTTAAACCAACTTCTGGCATTTTGTTAGAACAAATGGTTCCAAATTAGGAGGCTCTGTGGACCAGCCAAATGTTGAAACAGTAAATTTTCTTATACATTGAATGTATAGGCAAGTTGTAACCTGCACCTTTGTTCTACTTATTCCATCCATCTTTTAGACAAACTCTTGTTCCAGAGTAGGTAGACCACCTTAAGATATTTTTTGGGATGGAATGGGTCTCTTTTTGTCTTCCTGTCATAGTTTGAACGAGAGAAAAATTACAAATAGCTTAAAGCTTTTCTGTGACACCCCTTAGCAGTGGCAAATAAAAAGCTGCAAGTTTAGTGTAGTGCTTCTCGCTTTTAAATTTTGACATGATGATGGAAAGCATACAGCTTCTGGAAACTTAGAGAACTAGAGAGTTAAATGACTGCATTAGAGATAGACGCTATTCTTGATGGATAGTGGCTGTAATAAATACCACTAACCATTAAATGTGCTGATATTTCATTACAACTGTTTTTGGTCCTCCTCTAGTAATCCTGATCACGCTTTGTGGATGTTTTGGTGGTGTGCCCATGGCTGGTACTAAGCATGTCTGTGATGATTTAGCCAATCAGAATTTAATCATATCTAATACTGAAGCACCTGGAGAAGAAGTGATGGTAAGTCACATGACAATGCTTGACAGGTGGGCTTGTGATGGGCATTTTAGCCAGTACTTATACATGTATAGATAATTTTCATTCCCTACATAGCTTTATGGGTGGGATTCAACAAATATTTTGTAATATTCCCATTAATATCAGGTTTCTTTTTAAAAAGTGATTTGAAAAATCTGAAAAGTAGATCGTTATAAGACAACCAAGGATAAAAAGTAGTTAAGTGGAAAAGGCAGCAATTAATATTTAATCTGTTAATTAGCTAATATTAGAAAAGTACACTTAAAATATTAATTATTAAAATCAGCTAGATTCTTATATTTCATAGGAGTCTGCTATTTCAATAAAATGATTTTAATGGCTCAAGAAGAATGCAAAGCATTACTTTCTAATACAGGTTTTAATTTTATCCACATGCTGCCCTGTTTTAAACATAATTGGCCATGTTAAGCAACATTTTCAGTTTGGGCCATTTAGAAGAATGGTTTTCTGAATACATATGGCATTGAGAACAATTTAATCTCAGTGTCTACTGGGTTATGATTTTTGAATCAAAATTGGTATTCTGCCATGTGTTGCATGCGATGACTTCAAGTATCTATGCAGCCTGGTAGAAATAAGATGTAATCATTTAATCCTAATATCACAGATTCTCTCTGGATTCTGTCATATACAAGGTGATGAAGATAAATGACAGTTAATTGGAGTTAAACAATTTCATGGGTCCTTAATGAATTGGTCACATATTAAAATATACATGCCATAAGTGGAATATCTATTTTAAAAGTTTTGCAGTTTTGGTTTCTACCATTCTTCTAATATCTAAACCAGCTATAAAATAACAGCTAAATCTTCATTGTTTTCTCTCCAACATTCTTAAAAAAGCTGTGCCATTTTTCCCTTTAAAGGATCCCAACATACTTCCTGTAAAAACAGGCAACATAGTTACTTCTGATCATGGAGCTGTTTCTGGAGTAAAAACTGGCGGACAGGAAAGTTTTGAAATGGTCAAAGGAGGACACCAGACCATGGAATCGGTTAGAGGAGGAGGACAGCACACTTTGGAGTCTCTCAGAGGCGCAGGGCATCATACTTTAGAATCTGGAAGGGGATATGGGCAGTCCATGATGGATACATACAGATACAACTATTCAGAATGGCAGAATTTCACATACCCTCGTCTGACTGAGGTAAGGTTACTAACCAATTTCTTCAGCATGTATTTTTAGAGTTAGACTTAACGGTCTGACAAGTTCTTTGAGATCTCACCCCATTGTTTTTAGAATCTCCTTTTTAATTGCCTTATTGTCTCTGGATTTAGGTGAAACATTTTGCTTTGTTTATAAGTTACCATATTGCTTAGAAAGATGGTTTAATGTTTAGAAATATGCTTTATTTTGTCCCCACCTGTCGTATTGTTTGTTCTTCTTTCTTTGACTCAAACAGGTGGTTTTTAAAAATTGGCCTGCTAGTGTCCTTGAGTGCCTTCTTTCTAGAAGATACACACACCAATAATAAATCTAAGCCAGTATGAATTAAACGTTCTTTAATTTTATTTGCAATTGCTTTAAAATGCTAAGTTGTATATCTGTGATCAGTAGGAATTTGATTTTTTTTTGTTAAAGTCTTCAAAGATTGAATGATATAGACCAATCATGTGCATTTTTTATATATAGGAACCCATTAGAGGACACACTCTGATTAAAAATTAAACATTAAAAGGTAAATCAATGAAATTTATTTTATGGCATATGTTTTGGTTAGTTTGAGGAAACAAATGACCTTTTGTTTTCTTTTTCCTGTGCAGAAAGTATATCTGTGTGGGCAAGACGAAGAGCATAAGCATTCCGATGACTATATACTTTCATATAACTATGAAGGAAGAGGATCGCCAGCGGGCTCTGTAGGCTGCTGTACTGATCAGCAAGAAGAAGAGGCACTTGACTTTTTAGATCAGTTGGAACCCAAGTTTAGGACATTAGCAGAAACCTGCGTGAAGAGATAGATGAGAGGGTGGAAAATCGCCGCTGTTTCTATGCAGATTAGCTGTTTCAAAGCTTGAATACACCAGATTTATGTTTCTCGTTTTTCCTGCAATGGGTGTGGCTAAGCAAAAGTACATCCTAACATTAGGTTTGTCAGAACTAAGGTTTCTATCTCTAAACTTCAGGTGCTGTGTTCTATTTTGATTTAGACTCTCTTTAGCTGTAATGTCAGTTCGTAATAACTTGCTTTCCAAATGCAACAGATTCCCATTTTATCATTTTTCTGCGTTTCATGGCAATTTGGGGCTTTCTAGAATATTTGGGACTGCTACTCCCACAATTTACAGGTTTCAGTTGGGATGTCTAGGAATTCTGGGAGCTGCAGCCCTGCCACGTCTGCAATATCCCCACTGGGGAAATTGACTGTAGGAAAGCGAGGTTCATTATTCCCTACTTTGGGGATTATGGTTTATGCTAGCTCTTTTTCCCTGGGTGTGAGCAAGCTTTCTTTAATTTAGCCAAGTCTTTAACTTTATGGAAAGAAATGACAAAGGACTGCTGTTATTAATTACATCTTTATGAAAACAGATTTTTTTCTGTTTTCAAAACAAGGTGCCATTTTTTTTCTGGAAGACCTTCCTTTCCCTTCATATAACCCTTAGCTTTCCTATATTTTTCTCCTTAGTAGACACCCAGTGTTTCATGATCACTGAGCGTAATTGGGGTTTATCACTTTTAGGATTTGGAGTGAGGCATGGCAAGGGTGCTTTGGCAAAAGTTTGGTTTTCCTCCTAAACCTGCTAATGCTTTCCTCTTTTATGTGGACGTTGGTTTTTTTGACTAATAAAGATCTTTTAACAAAGAAATTGCTTATATACATTGAAATGTCTGTCTTAAATATTTTTAATTAGAGAATTCATGGAATGAAAAGCAGCAATGATTTGTGTATATGTTGATAATCTTAACAGTACAGCTAGCATGAAGGAATGTATCATCGCAGAAAGAAGCATAGAAGTGAAAATGCAATGTGCAAAGGCAACAATTTTCCACACGTGTTTAAATTAATTGCAAAGCGTTGGTTGCCTTGTTCACCTGAGGAATACTGCTGTTCCTTTAGAGCAGTGATGGCTAATCTTTTAGGCACTGAGTGCCTGGACGAGTCGCAGCTAATGAGTCGTGGGTCGTGATGTCATCGCTTGCCTCCATTACTCACTTCTGAGTATGTGCATGACCCCATGACATCATCGCCTGGTACCACTACTCTCTTTATGAGCATGCTCAGTTCTGGGGTGTTGCTGGGACAACTTGGCTTATGTGCCAACAGAGAGGGGCTTGCGTGCCCACTGTGGCTTGCAAGCCATAGGTTTGCCATCGCTGCTTTGGAATAATTTTTAATCACATCATAAGCCAAGGTAAAACTTGGAAGTGTAAGAACTATTGTTATTAGTGCTGTACTTGGTTTTCTTTCATCAAAAGCAAAACAGCCAAACTGGTTAAGGGACAATGAATGCTGACTGCCCGTTTTTTCTAATGAATCATGCTTTGCAATCTTCATGCATGAACTAACATGATCCTTATTATCCTGGTGGAATATAGGTCCATTATATTTGTACACTTGGAGAAATACATAAGATGCTAGAAATCTATAATCAAAAAATGGCAAGAAGCATATAGTATTTGAAGGTATCTTTTATATAGACTGAAGCATTAGCTTCACAGATGTAGCCTAAACATGGAGCTGGATCTAGACTTAGTCTTCCTTGAAGTAAATAATTGGAAAAATTATAACCCATTTATCTAATTTCTGTTGAGATGTTCTAAATATAATTAAGTCTAGATGCATTTTACAGATCTTTTAATAAGAGATAAATAAAAGTTCTGATAGGCTATATCTACTAGAAGACATATATGAACATTTACGTGCATCAATAGGAAAGTAACCAGGTCTGATATAATCGGATATAAAAGCATAAAATGCAATTACTTTTGATTCACTTAATATCTTAAATATTAAAGGAGACATCTCAGAAAAATAGGGAATAACTTAAGGATCGAGGTTTTGCTAAACTACTTGACTCCAATTTCTGAGATTTTATAGTGTTTTCTCACAATCTATCCCATGCACGACCACTTAATGTTACTAAGCCACACTTAAAGTAATAGAACAAGTTAATAGTAGCTGCATTTTGCATTGGTTTTACTGTGATAGACTATTAGTTTTAACTTAATCATATATTTGTAAACAAAGGGCGAAACAAATGTGAATTTTAAAAGATTACATAGGAGCAAGAAAAATGGTCTGTAGCTAAGACTTCATTCTTACTATTTTTGCTAGAGACGATAGAGAATGGGTTTCCTTGTAAGCTTTGAGAAAACCTTTTTTTTAAACAAAAAACAAAAGTTAGTTTAGTTATTTGCTAAACATATGCCTCACTTAAGCAAAAATGCTGGTTGGGAATTCTGTGAATTCTAGTCCAGTATAACTAGAGGGTAAAATATTAGGCGATCCTGTAGCACTCCATGTAATTTTAACTGTTATATGATTACAATCATTGAGGATAGTTGTATTCTCCATCTTCTGCCCCTTCCCTTTCATCCCAGATACCTGACATAATTTAAATGTATCTTCTTCGTAACTATCATAGAAAATAAACCATCCAGAATAATTATCTTAAAATGGCAATTAGATTTGAACTTATTCTTCCCTATCAAACTTTGTCAATGTTAGTGTTACCAGTAGTTTAGGAAACTGGAGTCCAGTTTTTGTCAATTTAGAAAGTATGGTCATTTTAAAACCCTATGGCTGCAATTAAGAAAAAGAAAGAAAATGTACTATGAAATATAAAATAGAAATTCAAAACCAGACTCTCTATGAATAAAAATAATAAGAACATATGCAAAGTCATGTAATAGGGACTGAGACTTCTTCAGTTAAGCTTTCTTGGTCATAAAATTGCCACTTGGCTTAAGCGAAGTTGTTCATTTCTGAGTCCCGTAGTTGTAATATAAGGATAATTCTAAGTATTACACTGTATTCGATGTACTTAGAACATTCAGGCAAAATTTTGTACATATAACAGTTTTTGGTTTATAAGTAGCATAGGCATGGATTTTCTCTACTTTCATCTCCTTTTTGTACCTGTCTTGTACTAGCAAATCCTTTAATTATTATATTATTAAGGCTTCTTCATTGCTATGGGTGCAAAGATTAGGGTGTCTATATTTTTTTAAGTTAGGGATGTTTTTCACAAGGGTCACTAGCAGACAAACCTCTTTCTAAAAGACAATTGTTGGTTGTTATCCAGATTTCTCTCGTACATCAATGCTGAGGCATACAGATTGGACCAGATCCCATGTGTGAGACATAAAGATTGCCCCGTTCCTTATTAGTTTGCATCTTTGGCAGACTAACTTATAAGGTACACCTCCCTTAAAAAGAATTCTAAAATCAATGGCAGTACTTAATTTCTCATTTGGAAAGAGGCGAATATTGAAATAATGCTTGTTGAAATTTCAATGTGTGCAGTTGCGTTTTTATGTATTAAATTACAAAAATACACTTAAAAGCATCACAATTTACCAGCAAAGTATGTTTCAGCTTAAAAGGAATTGTTGTTGTTTTGCAACTCTGTTTCTAAGTAGTTTCTAGTTGTTTAAACATGCTGTATAATTTCATATCTCAAATGCATTTTTACATGAACCATACAATGTCTTTTGTGTAAAAATAAAGATAACTTCTTTAAAACCTGCTTATTTCTTGTATGTTCTAAATAATTTTCACTGGCAAGGATAGATACAGTTTGAGGTTGTAGCCAGAGCTTATTTATTGCTCAGGCTTTGCCATTTTTCTGTCTAAGATGCAGAAAAATAATTAACTGTCAACATCCTTTTCAAATCTCAGAGTTACTCAGTTGTATAATAACAATGCTGTGCTTTGAATACTATTGTCAATCAAAACGCATTTAACAGAGAAGAAAATGCAGAAACAGTTTTTACATGTATGTTGATGAGTGAAAAATCCAAGCACAAGGCAAAGCGCACAATGTAAATCTTTTCTAGACCTTTCTGATTGTATGGATTTTGTCAGCTTGAGTAAGATCAGGAATAGAACTAAAACAGTTCTTAACTGTTACAGGGTTTGATTCCTACACAGATATATTTTTAAATTACAATCTCCACTCATTACTACATAGTAATTTCGGTCAATCATATTTCATCTTTGATTTATCAAGGATTATATCTTCAGTATTGTATACCAGCTATATTGTATTTGTGTCTAGCCAATTGTATATGAAATGATACAGTAAAATCCATCTCCTGTAAAAATTGTAATGCATACCAGATTAAAAGTACAATTTGCATTTTTACTAAGGAATTTTTCTACGTTATTTTAATCCTGCCCTATTTCACTGGAGTTTGATACACTATGCTTTGAAATATCACATTTTCCCAGATCAATGAAAATCATTGTTGCTTTTGACTTTTTTCTTTCCACAAATATTGAATTAAATGCAATATAAATAGATAAAAGATCAGATTAGCTAATTACTGGTTGAAAATTGAGCAAGAGAGTTTGATGTAGTGGTTGAAGCAGTGGTTCCCAAAGTGGGTGGTACCAACCCCTAGAGGGCAGTGGGATGGCTGGGGGGGGTGCTAGGAGGCCAGGGCGTATGACGGGGATACTAATAGGGAGGGGGGTGCAGCCCAGAAGGTACAGGGGTCTCCCGGGAGGGGCTGGCTGGACACTGGGTGCGTGGGGACTCGTGCTCCCTTTCGGTCCCTACCAAGCGGGACACTGTTGCTGCCTGCCTGCCCTTCCCAGGAGACCCTGCGCACAGCCCGTTTCCAATGGTAACTGCAGCCTTGGCCTCTCCCAGCCTTTTTTCAGCCCCCCTTTTAGCAAAAATCCCCCCCTCTCTCTGTCTCTCCCTCAACTTCTGGAGCTGGACTTGTGTGCCTGAAGTGCCAAGAGCTTGGTCTGCCCCGCGGAAGCGTCTGGAGCTTGGTCTACGCACCCGGAGTGCCCAGAGCTTGGCCTGCCCCATGGGAGCATTTGGAGCTCGGCCTACGCGCCCGGAACCTCTGAAGCTCAGCCTGAGCGTCCAGAGCTCAGTCCGCATGCCCAGAGCCCCCTGAGCTTGGTCTCCCCACAGGAGCGTCCGGAGCTCAGCCCACGCACCTGGAGTGCTCTGAGTTCTGACCGGCTGGACAGCGAGCAATGAGGGGGAAGTGGAGTGCGAGAACGATATGTTTTTATTCGTATGTGCGTGTCTGTGTGTCTCATTTTCTG